>PVKN010014023.1:0-19553 GCA_004027915.1 Capromys pilorides | reverse complement strand
CAGGTCTTCCTGTCTGTGTCCTGCAAAATGTCTGTTACATGTGTGCTCCCAGAGTTCCAGGGATCCTACTTAGGACCTTGCACTTGCCAGGCAGGCACTTAGACCACCAAGGTATCTCCTCAGCCCAAGATAATTATTTTTTAAAGACCTTTGTAAGGCTAGAGTAGAAGTATTTTACCTTCCTATGTTTGGGGGGGGGGAAAATCCAAACAGACCAAGGTGGAAATTCAAGTAAAATTAACATAAACATAATTTTGGATAGATTCCAAGAACTCATCTCAAGGAATTTTAGTCGACATATCAAAATATTCTCAAGTAAGAGAGAATAAGCAGAATGTAACAATCTAAGCCTCAAAAAGTAGGAAAGAGCTGGTGGCGTACACCTGTGGTTCCAATTACTCAGAAGGCTGAGATGGGACGATCACTTAACCCTGGGATTTCAGGGCCAGCCTGGACAACACAGTGAGACTCTGTATCAAAAACAGCCACTCAAGCAAAAGCAACAACAATAACAGGAGGAGGAATCACTTTTGGAAATGCGAGGCTGGGTATCAAGAAACCCACCAGGAAAATGGATCCCTTGCCAGGTGCCTAGCACTGTCCTGCTGCTCTAATCTCTTAATCACCCTGACGCAGAAACAGGACAGTTCCACAACAGCGTAACACATCTGGAAAGAACCGTGAGGACTGGCAGTATCTGGAGAATGAAGCGAGTGGTGGCAGTTATGCTCCGGCTCTTAGCAACAGCAGAAATTGTTCTTCACCAAAAACTTTTAATTTTAATTTTTAAAACTAAGGACCGGTGAGATAGCTCAGTGGACTAAGCACCTGCGTCGGCAAGCACAGGGACCAGGGTTTAATCCCAGGCACCATGTGCTGCGCTGGCCACCAAGCCCGGGCATGGTGATACATGCCTGCAATCCCAGTGCTCAGGAGGCCGAGGCAGGAGTCTCACCTGCGTAGAGAGACCCTATACCAAATACACACACACACACACACACACACACACACACACACACACACAGTACAACTGGCCTTTCACCTGTGCATTCCATGCGCACATGCCTCTCTTGGGCTAGGGTCAGCACGCTCAGAAGCAAAGATCCGACCCAACTCGGTGCTGTGGGCAGTGAGTTGGGTGCTTAGCACTTGCCAGAGCTTTGGTACACACTTCCGTCTATGGTGCAGCGGTGCAGGGCGACTCCCGAAGGGGACGACAGCCTTCGGGAAACAGGCGGGTGCAGCTCAGTCTGCGGCCTCTGCTGCCTCGGTCACCTCTTCTGGCCCATGAATGCGCCGAGTTGGTAAACAGCTTTGCAGTGATCCTCCCAATGTGGGAGATAAAACAGTTGATGAATAAAATGAATAAAGTAGTTAATGAAGTCAAAATAACTTCCAGCTGAGACAGAGACCTTAACTCTAAAGCAGAGAGTGCTCATTCACTGGTAGCCTTTTGACACTATGACAGGTTTTCTTTTCTTTTTTTTGCTCTGGGAACCAAAAAGCAGGCTCTGTGCCACAGAGCACCATCCCTGGCCCACAACTGTGATGTTCACACTTACCCAGTCATGTGCACTGTCGCTTGGCTTCTCACAGTGTTGTTTGGCATGCTCTCCACAGAACTTTCCAGAACACTCTTTGCACACCCTTCTTCTTCTGGTAAATGGCTCCATCACCCCAGCCAAAGCCTGCGCGTCCTGCCCAGCTGCCTGTTCGCACCCCTCCATGCCACCCTTCAGCACGTCCTAGCGGTTCTGCTTCACAGTCCATCTCAGATCAGCTTCTGGACATTTCCACCATCATCACCCTCCCCCAGCCCCCGCTGCCCTGACTTCAGGGACCTCCTCACTGTTCTCCACTTCCACTCTTCCACCATACTCTCCACTTCCTGTACAGCTCCCATTGTCACCCTTTTAAAATAGCAGTTGGATGGGGTTATTCTGTTTCCCAGTTTCAAGTCTTCAGAGCTTGCACTCACGCTTTTGAAATTCCTTGATGCTGTCGCAGATAACTGCAGATCATTTTATCTTCACATCTGTATATTACTGTACCCTGTGCCTGTAGGATTGTAATTAGGCTTTGCACTCCAATGCTGATGAAAACGTTGGTTGTTTCCAGCCAGGGACTGTGATAGGCTCAGCTAGCGTAAGCCTTCTTTTCCATCTCTCCTGACACTCGGAGGTGCACGCTTCTTAGGGGGTAGTCCTACAAGGGTAATTGCTGGGCTTTAAATTGTGCGAAGTCGGTGGAATTCACCAAGAACGGGGACAGGAATCTAGGATTGTAAGATTAGTGGCATAATTTTTTTTAAAAAAAGAAGGCAAGGAAAAAAATAAAAAGTGAAGGAAGCCAGGAGTGGTGACAAGTGCCCGCACTCGGAGCACTCCGGAGGCTGAGGCAGGAGGGTCGCCCTGAGGCAAGGCCAGCCCAGGCTACACAGTGAGTTCAGGGCCAGGCTAGCTTCATGGTGAGACTGGGCCTCCAAACATAAAACAAAAAGACAAAGAAAAGAGTGTTACACAGTGACTGTTAAGAAGAGGGGCCGCTGTGGGGAGGGGAGTGAGCCCCCTTCAGAGCCGCAGCCGCCTTCGCAGTTTGGCCTGACTGGCATCTACTTAACAATGTTTTGGGAAGCGCGTTCCTATTTTGTGTATATGTCTGCGTGGCTGCTGTATCTCGTGATAAAAGTTGCTGCCTCCCCCAGATAATATGAATATACCCCAGAAGTAGTGGAAATGGGAAATATATATACATATGTATACATATATATATATATATACATATATATATATATATGTATATATATATATGGCTTAGAGATTATGGAGAATAAGCTCTTTCCTTTAAAACCACAGTCTGAACAGTCCCACATGACGCGGCTTCTGCTACTTCCGTTCTGCTTTCTTCCCAGTGCGTTTCCTGGCACTGGTGTCGGGGGTCAGCAGGCTTTTCTGTAAAAGGCAGGGCTGCTGTTTTGGGATTTTCAGTCTCTGGCCATGTGCTTGGTGCCCGCATGCTGCACACAGGCAGCCAGAGCGCAAACCTGAGCAGCTGCCCGGGGCCCGGGCGGCAGCAACGCTACTTACGGAAGTAGGCGGGAGGCGGCAGCGGCCTGCAGACTACAGTGTGCAGCTACTCATTTATTTTCTCCCAAATTAGACAGTTGGCTCCACTGGCGCCAAGCTGCCGTGGTCACTGTCCTAGCTCGCAGGTGGCTGGCATGCGTGCTGTCACTCAGGCATGAAGGCGCCTGTGGGCTCAGCGCCATCTTCCCACTGTGTCTCCACCCTGCGCAGGGTCCCACACCAGCGAGCCCTCCGCCCTCAGGCCAGGCTCTGCTGGTTGCTGAGGGCCTCTGTGTGCGGAGAGTTAGACAGAACCGTGGCCTGCATTATGCCCTTCCACCCTCATGGCGGTTCTTGGAGTCACAGGCACTGTTTGCTTCTTTTCTTTCCTTTTCCTTCCTTCTCTTATCTCCTCTCCCCTTCCTTCCCTCCCTTCATTCTCTGTCTCTTCTATGTCTGTCTCTCTGTCTCTGTCTCTTCTCTCTCTTTCTGTCTCTTTTCCTCTCCTCTGCTCTCTCCTCCCCTCACCTCCCCTCCCATCCCCTCCCTTCTCCTCTCCTCTCCTATAACTGTTGAGATCCTATATGTAGGATTCAGACTAAAATTTAGCAAGCAGTGTGAGCTCAGTAAATGTTAGTTACGTGGCATCTTGTCTTGTTTAATCCTCTAAAGTACCTGAGTGCATTGTTAGTATGATTATTAGTCCTAATTTGCATTTAGTACTCTTTGAATGTGTTTGACACAGGATCCGCAGGGTCTACAGGGTCACACAGATCGGACTCATAGTGATCTGCCTACTTCAGCCTCCCAAGCACTGGAATTATAGCCACTGTCCTTCGTGTCTCAGTGTGCCTAAGCAGACGCTTTAGTCCACTGAGCTATCTGACCAGCTCTACATTTAGTCCTCATATTAAGCCTTTATTTAAAGTTTCCTGGCCTAATTTGCATTAAGAAATCAGGACTGGTGACATGGCTCAGCAATCTAAAGCGCCTGCTTAGGCAAGCTTAGGCAACCGCAGGGACTCCAGTTCGATCCCCAGCACCACATGCTGCACCAGCCCCAGCCCCAGGGCAGGCTGAGCCGGCCATAACATATAAAAAAGCAAGAAAGAAATCAGGCTCAGTGAGTTGAAGACGTTTGCCCAGATCTCTGCCATCATAGAAATGGGAAGCTAGGGTTCACTTTCGTGCTGAGACTTTCTCCTCAGTGAGATGCCTGAGAGCAGATCACAGGGCCGGAGACTTCCAGAGAAGGGGAGATTGCTGATGGCTCTCCTTAAGAGCTGGAAGATTTGCTCAAGAGTGAAGAGAATATAGACAAGCAGAAATCCCAGGGGAGGGGGAAAGTGGGATTGTGTCTGTGAATGAGAGGTTCCACATTCAGAAGGCCTGGTCAGTACCAGAGACAAGAAATGGCCTCCACTGGAGAGCTGCGCCCACAGGGGTGGTGACCAGGGACGGGGACTGCTGGGCTGCCTTAGGTTGGTCCCCAGGCCAGGGCAAGGGAGGGAGGAAGCCGTCTAGCAAATTCCTTACACAGACCCTGAAGAGGGAAGGGAGGGCTGCGGGAAGAAGTGGAAGAGCAGGTTCCAGTGAGGCCACAGGAGAAACTTCCTGGAGCTCTGGGCAACACAGGTGCCCAGGAGCTCCTGAGGACCCGGAGGGCCCCCTTCACCACAGCCCTGCAAGGAAGACTCCATGACAGGTCTGAGATCCCAGGCAAGATGGAGCTGGAATGGCTCCGGGAGGTGGCTGCGAGCCTGGCAGGCTACCAATTTGCGACAAATAAGAGGAGGCTGTTTTATTTTGTTTTTCCTTCGTCCAAACCGAGGTATAATGCTGAATCTGCTTTGATCCCTCTCTACCTTGTTTCCGTCTCTGCCTTTCTGCTTGCACACCCTGAGCCCTGAGCCGCCTCAGTAGCAGCAGGTCCCACGAGGACCGCTTTTCATCCCCACCCTTGTGGTCTGGTCTTTATGATAGCAAGACAGAGCCAGCTGCTGGGAGGCAGAGGGGTTAGGGTGAGCAGGGACCAACCCGGGTCCACGTGAGGGAGGGCCAGGGCCAGTCCTCAGAGACTCTGAGAACAACAGGCCCCCGGTCTTCACCTTGTGCGAGTACAGCTGTGGGTTATAGGTTGGAAACACAAAGCAATAAATGGGTGTTTATTGCCTGCCATAACGCAGGCAGTTTGGCTGTGAGAAAAGGAATGGCCGAGTCCTTGCTGGTGCAGTGAGCGTTCGGTGGGACACACCCGGTCCTTTGCACGCCCCAGGAGGCGTGAGTGTGTTGTGCGTTGCACACGCAGAGCTGTAATGAAGAGCTGAGCCCAAAGGGGTCAGGGCTTGAGATGGCACAGAGGTTGGTAGCTAAGGAAAGAAGAACGGAGGACCTGGGGGCGCGGCACAGTGTCTGCAGGCAGCTGCCCGATTTCTGGGAAGGCAGGACCGGGGTTTTGTGCCTGATTTCACGGGCCAGTTTGTGGCTGGCAGTGAATCCCCGCCGAGGCTGCCTTGCAAGTAGCACAGCTTTCAGATCCTGAGGTGAGGGTAGGTGCCGTTGTGCTCTTCTCTCATGTCGTCTTTAGATGTAGGTGCTTATTTTTCCAAGTTGCTGTGTCGTCTAGTGCCACATAGGTGACTAAAGGGAATTTCTATGTTAGGGTAGAGAACATGACAAAATTGGAGTGTCTGTCGAAACCTTGTTTTCTTGTACCTCTTTGTGGGAAAGATAATGAATCTTTTTTTTTTTTTTTTTTCCTTTCTGGGGTGGGTTTGTTTATTAACCCAACCAAGATCACGGGGGACGATTTTTATGGCTACATCTGGAAAAGTTCCAACCCTGAGTCATGCGTGCTTACTTTAGAAACTAGCCCAGATTAAGGAGCAGTAAACTGTGATGCAGCTTTTGAAAAAGAAGCACAACCAGCTACAATGAACAGAAAATGTCTAGAAAGGAAGACTCAAATTGGCTTTGTACTTTGAAAAAAAAAAAAAAAATAACCTGAACAGAGTCCCCAGTTTGTTTCCTGGGGTAACAACAACTTCCTGGGAAGAACTGTGAGCACTTTGTTATTCGAATGCCATCCTCTTCTGCCACCTGTAGAGCTGGGGTCTCCTGAACAGGCAGCAGGGAAGGGGAAGAAGAATGCAGGGTGGCTGTCCCACTAGGGTCCGTGGATCCTCTACAGTGCCTGTCCTGCTAAGGGTGTGTGGACCTCTTATGGTGGCTGTCCCACTAGGGTCCGTGGATCCTTTACAGTGGCTGTCTCACTAGGGTCCATGGATCCCTTACGGGGGCTCTCCCACTAGGGTCTGTGGATCCCTTACGGGGGCTCTCCCACTAGGGTCCGTGGATCCCTTACAGTTGCTGTCCCACTAGGGTCTGTGGATCCCTTATGGTGGCTGTCCCACTAGGATCCCTGGATCATTTACCATGGGAATACAATTTTCCAGGCTCCTAGATGCCTGGCATTTCATCCTTGGTGCGTTTGTCTCCTCAACTTACCCCAGAGTTACTTCCTACATTGGGAAAGAAGCTTTTTATATTTTGGAAGAACAGCCAGGAGACTGTGGAAAGTGCAGGATTTAGAGAAGTCCCTGTGGAGGACCACCTGAGCAGCTCTTCTTAAAAGAAAAGCGACTGTCTCCATTTTGACTGAGCCTGACCCTATTCCTGCGTATTAAAATGTAAAGAGCTGGCTAGGACTTTTTATTATCCTTTCAATTGGCCTTAAGCAGTGTGTATTGGTCTAGCCGAGGTGCTGGTGGTAATTTCTGAAGATGGCACGCATGTTTCCCTGATAACAGGACAAAGAGCCAATGCTCCACGGTGTCAGCTGGGATCAAGCCTCGAGATAGAGGCTATGACTTCTTGGGGCTTGAAAGATTACACATCAGAGCTGAAGCACCAGACCCCCAAAATATTAGATGCTATCTCAATAGCATAATGCAAATTACTTCCTTCATAAATCTCTAAATATGGCAGAGGTGAATGCAGGCCTCCTACCTAGCCCAGCTCGCAGCTCACCTTCTTCCCACAATTCCCTTTCGCAAGCCTCTCCCCCTTCTCCAACGAATAAAGCCGAGTACAGCCCTGGGTTCTCTTGGTTCCAGAAGCCGCTTTCATGATTGGACCTAGGGCCGCTTGGCTCCCCATTAATTGTATAAATATGTTTTAGTGTCTTTGCTATCGCCCTGGGTTGCACTGGGAGTGGTAGATTGAAATTAACTTGGTGGAATTCCAATAACAGGTTGTTAGAAATATAAGTTTAGACTTCTTTGGCCAAGACGAGAACCAGGAAGGGACTTTGACAGTCCCCATCAATGGCTTATTGTGAACCTAGGCAGCAGGCAGAGTGGACCTATACTTTACCTTAAAATTGGGGCTGCCAGCTTCTCTCTGAGCTTCCAACCATGCCAGAAAGTCTAGCAAGTCCCTGAGAACTGAGCTAGACAGGCCAAGTCTGGGCCTCTGGCCTCCAGGATCACAATGGAGCTGTGGCACAACTGCTCCTCCACCCATTGCTTCCTGCCTTTAATCCTGCCTTAGAATCCTCAGTCACCCGGCCCTTGCTCCACAGTACAGAATGAAAGAGCGATCCAGCCCAGGCAGGGATGGTAACCTTTCCATTCCCTATTGCACAGCTCAGGGTAGAATGAGACTTTGGGAATTAAAATTTGAGTGGATAAGGGTCCTAATCTTACCATGCTGTTTCTTTTTCCTACTCGTATTTCTTTGCTTCTATGTGAACCAAGACATCAGGAGATCAAGGGAAAAGTTGTGGAAACACAGAATTGTGTGGATTCTCTAGGGCTCTGTGTCAGTGTTGCATGGCACGTGAGTCTTTGTGTTAAGGGTTTAACTTGGTGCAAAGTGTCTTCTCATCTTCTTATCTGTAGTTTGCGAACCCGCAGCAGATAAACCAGGCTGGACCTCGTTTGTCGCTATTCACCCTTCATGTAAAATTGCTGAGAAGAGGCAAAGGGAGTGTGAGTGGAGGGACAGAGGCGCTTGGTGGCCAGCATAGTGCCCTGACAGGCAGGTCCCTTTCTTCCTCTGTCAGGTGGGTATGACCGCTCTGCTGGCTGCTTTAGGGTTAGCAGTAGGGTCGAAGCACAGCAGAGAATAAGGAAGGGCGTGGGCTGTGAGAATCTTTAACTTAAGAAATTACGTCAACCAAACAATCGAGCTTCTGCTCACAGATAGGCCAGGTTGCTTGCACGTGGGTGTGTTTGTGGCTCTGTGGTTCAAATTCAAGGGCCCTAAAACCGAGTGTCATCTAGCTCCACACCTTGCTGTTCGGGCACGCCCGTTCTGTCCCTCTCCTGCTGTGTTCTTGGGCTGGGAATGGCCTTTCATTCTTCTCTGCCTGCCCCAGACAGCCCCCACCTGACCTCGACTGAGGCTCCCCAGTCCTCCCTGTGCGCTCCCCGGTGGGGGCGTGGAGGGGCGGGGCCCAAGTGCTGCGGTCTGACCACATGCACGCCTTGCACAGAGCTGGCGCTGCGCTTGCGCTGGTTTTTACCCAGGGGCGAGGCCAGCTCTGCCCTCGATGCTTGACGCAGTTTGCAGACAGCAGCCTCGCAGTTGCCTGGGTGCCTGCCACCTGTGCTAGAGCTCCGGGGCCTCTCCTGGGCATGTGGGACCCGCAGCTACAGGCTCATCAGCTCCCCACGGGACACAGACCCTGTAGAAATGATATTTGTGAACCACTGTGCCCGCTTAATTGAATTTAGTTATGAAGGCTAGTATTTTCATTATTGTAGTAATTGCCTCCTGGAAAATACTTAATTGTGCAGGGTCATTAGAGAACCCCGTTATTTTCTCCTGAACTTCCTTTGGACTCTGGCTCTCAGGCATGTGCATGTCCTAGCACAGCAGCTTAGGGTCCCTTGGGAATGTGTCAGGAAGGCCCATTTCCAGGTGACCCTGATGCAAGCTGTGGGTCGCAGAGCACTTGTTTAGAACACGAGGGTGCTACCAGGAATAGCGCGTCAGCACCGTGCGCCTCCTACCTGTGTGTCGGGTCTGTTCTGTCTTCTCTGGCTGCCTCCTAGGGGCACAGGTCGCCGTCCCTCCTCCCCACGCCCGCTGGATTCCTCCCCTTGCACATGCTGGCATCCACCTGGCAGGCGTATGCCCATCCTAACAGTACTTCTGGGGCACTGAACACAGTCTGACTTCTCTGCAGTCCCCACATTTTGTTGTATTTTATTAATCTTATTCATTTTTTGAATAGGTGATAGATGTGCATGGTACAAAGTCCCCAAGGTACCAGAGTTCGCAGTGACAAGTAAGTCTCCCTCGCTGTTATCCCAGCAATGTAAGGTCCTCTGCAGGGGCACTTGCTGAGCTTTCAATCATTCACACGTTTATTGAGCACCTACTATGGACCAGGCACTGTTCTGAGCACCAGATATAGAAAATAGAAGCCAAGCCCCCACTCACGAAGCTTGCCTTTTAAGTAACAATTTCTTGTGGTATTTGTTCAATAATCTAAGTTTTCTCTAGTCAGCACATTACAGTACTTAACACATAGGTCTCTGCAGGCTAATCAGTTTTGAACCCCATTTTTTTTAATATTTTAAATGATCTTGGGTTATTTATTCCATCATTGCAGACTGTGTTGTATGGATCTTAAATCAGATAGAATAGTTGATATAACAATGTGAGAATTAAGTGAGATAATACTGTACATATGAAGCCCAGTGTGCAGAACATAGTAAATGCTCAATAAATGTTAGTGTTGATCATAGTAGTGCGATCTCATTTTCCTATGGTGCAGACTAGAAATGGTTCCAGGGTTTCTTCTGCTGGTGGTTTTCATTTCCCCTCCTCTTTTGACTGTGCAATCAAAAATCAATTTTTAAAGGATAAATAGCGCAAACTTGAGTCATCTAAGATTGACTGTTAACTGCTTGTGTGTAGAACAATTTGTTGAATTCAATTAAGAAGGCAACTAATGAGTCAGACTATAGCGATTGTTCCTTCTTCATGTAATCTAGTTTTTCAAAATTAGATCTAATTTTTTGCGTTTCATGTACTTTGAAGACTTTGTGCCACATGATTTATTCATGTGGAGGTGCTGTCAGTGTTTATTGTTACAGGTAACACATCCTGAGGTCATTCTGTGTCTCACGAGAGCTAAGCACATCTAGCCAAACAGGCAGCAATGTATGGTTTTTTTTTTTAAGGATCTATTTACAATTTTCCAGTCAGATGAAAAAGCAACTTCCAACCCTTAGAAAAGCAACAGAAGTATGTTGTCCTGGTGGTGGTGGCTTTAAAGTGGGAAAAGCCTAGAAGAAAATCATCTGAAGAAGAAGAAGAAAGGACAGGACAAAGAAGGAAGAGGAAGAGAGGGAAAGAGAGCCCTTAGCATAAGAAAACACCTTTAAAAATCGGACCAAATGTCATTACTTTTATTTAGCATAAAAAAAAAAAAATCACAAGAGGTTGGAAGATGGCGAGGAATTTGGAGTGTAGATATCAAATTATCTATTAGATCACTGGCTTGAAATTTAAAAAGAAATAAGGACATACCTGTTTGGTTCACCACAGTCCTGGTTATTACTTAATACATTCTTGATCTTGCTCTGTGTTTTATCATGTTCTCCTGGTAGGCAGATTTATGGACCAGTGAGTGGGGCCAGTATAGAACTTGAAATCTCTTTGCCTGGTCAGCAGTGTAAGGGGGACCAGAAGGGATGGCTGGGAAAATGACATATGGGGCCTGACACGTAACTAAATTTTTATTATTTGGTTAGTGGTAGATGGGGGGTGGGGTTTGCAGTTCTCTTTACAACTTTTTCTAGGTTCTGGTTTGTTGTTGACAGAAATAGATTAAGAAGAAGAGCACGGGCGCTCCGCACTGCATAGAGGAGGCTTCCCCCTGCAGCCCGGCCTCCGGCCCTCCGGCCTGGCCTGTGTGATCACCCCGTGTGCTGCAGAGCTGGCTCCTCGCTTACTAGGGTTGCATTAGGCAGCCCGCGCACCACGCCTTCAGCGTATCTTTGAGCTCCTCATTTCCATGTCTGTCTGTGGTGACCTATGACAAAGCAACCACCTTGCCAGGCATGGCGGGGATGAGCCTGCAAGGCAGTGGAGTGAGACCTCGTGGCAAGGTGCAGTGTGAGGGGGGCTGGGAACGGAGCCCAGCGGTGGAAGCAACAGCCCCTCTAGCGCTGGCTAGTTCAGTTTGCCGTCGTCTCCCACGGCTCCGAGCGCTAACTGTGCTCGTGTGCGTGAGCGCGAGGGCTCCTCCGGGGTGCTGCGCTCAGCTAGCAACTGAGGCAGCCGTGGCCCGACCAGATGGCCAAGATGGCGCCGGCGGCTACAGGTCCGGCATTCAGCTTCTGTGTCACACAGCACACTGGTGGTTTCTGACAGCCAAATGGCTTTCCCCCAGCTGACCTGTAGGCCAGGAGGCTCTGAGAAGACATCACATTTCTTGGCACGCTAACAGGAAGGTAGGTAGGTCATGCGCTACCTTCCCTGAGTCCGAGGGTGCCAAATTTTCACCAGCCCAGACTGAAAGAAGGGCTGTCCCAGAGGTAGGGAAAGAAGGAAACACAGAGGGTTGGCCTGGGGACGCCGCTTGAAAGCTGGACAATGTCCTCTTGCCAACTCTGGGCTGCCTCACTCACAAAGCCCACTAGGCATCCTGAGCTCACCCAGGTGCTTCTCAGTAAGTGAAAATGTGTGGCTCTTGGGGACAGATGGAGACGCAGGGATCTTATCTTTTTTAAACTACATATTTCTCATATTGAGTAAGTGTTATGCATTAATAAAATTCCCTGGGCTGGCATACACACACACACACTTTTCCCTGTACGTTAGAAGCTGGCACAAAACAAAATTTTTTTGAGTTATATAGTGGGTTTAAAAGCAGTTAATGAGGGCTGAGGAGATAGCTCAGGAGGTCTAAGTGCCTGCCTGGCAAGCACAGGGACCAGGGTTTGATCCCCAGCACCACATGCCGCCCTGGCTCCGCAACCAGGCACACCTAGCTGACCACCAAAACCAGGCATGGTGGCATACGCCTGTACTCCCAGCACTGGTGAGGCTGACAGGAAGCTCACTGTGAGCCAAAACTGCTTAGTGAGATCCTGTACCAAATAAACACAGAGATTCAAAAAAAGAAAAAAGCAGTTAATAATTCACTCAGCATAGTGTATCTCATTCCTTTCTCATCTTTGGGATAGTCGTGTAGTGTACTGCAAACAGTGACAGAGTGATTCAGAGGAGAGGGGATCTTTCGTTGTTACCGCTCGGTCACTTAAGGTATTCACTGGATCAACAGGCATTTGCTGAGCGCCTGTTTCAGCTAGGACCTGCCTCAGTAAGGAGCAGGGCATTCCTTGCTGCTGCTGGCTGTTGTCGCCGCCGCTAGGAATGGTAACCATTGAAGTGCTACTCCTGTAAGTTCCTGCAAGCCCATACCGGGCAGCAAAGAATGCTGTGGTGGAAGTCGAGCGCTGATAGCGCCCTTACTTGGAGCATTACTCCATCTAAACCACTCAGGACCCTTGGAGTAGAGGGTCCTGTGCCCACCTTTGTAGCCCTTGAAATTACTGCGACTCAGAATTAACCGGCCTCTCCAAGGTCATCCAATCAATATGCAGGGCTTGAATTTGGACCCAGAACACCAACTGCACAAAACTGCAGCAACTTCTGAAATCCTATCTGTTAAGACTTACTTTCACGGTTCTAGAATGGTAGGAACATACTTACTGCCACCGCGCCACTTTAGTTAGTGTTGGGCCACGTGCTTTGCCCGCTCCTGCCCTTTGCCCAAGGCAGGGCTCGCTTTGATTTTATAGCCACCCTCTGAAGGCTACCAAGGGTGAGAAAGGAAGGACTTGCTCGCGGTCACTGACACCTGAGGGGAAGCCAGCGGGAAGCACGCCCACTTGCTGTGGCGTGGAAATGTAAAGAATGAAAGTAGAACAAATTAACCTCTTTATTAGCCACCATAAATTACTCAACTATTGATGAAGTATTTCCAATATGCCCACTGCAGCGATGTTGACTGGCTCCTGGTCTAGGGATTTCCCCCGCCCGGGCTCCGGCTCCGGGAGGAACTAAGCGGGTGTTTGTACTGTTGATTCCTTCTGACAAGGGGCACCCACAGGAGGAGACAGGTCACCTGAGAGGGATGAATGGAGGGAGGGGCGGGGCTACAAGAAGAGCGGAGAGATTAGTTAGGTGGAGAAGAGGGGAAAAGGTTCTGCCCTGCGAGTGCACCCAGTGACAGGGTCGGAGTCTAAGCGTTTAAGAGATTCCAGGAACTGGAAGGAGGCTGTGGAGGACAGATGGGGTGGGTGTGGTGGGCCGGTGGCCAGGCCGAAGCTGGCCCTGCACTCCGGTGGTAGCCCTGTCCCAGGCCTCGTGGAGAATTTTGAATGCCTGACAGACACTGGGAAAGGCTTCCCTGAGTTGCATGGGCTCTGTTTGGGGGACACTGCTGTCTACAAGCGTGGCTTTTCTTCTTCACAGAGCTGGCAAGTGGTTTCTCCCACTGGGGACGGTTTTCCCTGTGTGCTAGGCATTACTACTGGCTTTGCTGCGGTTCTGCGTTTTTATATTGTTGACTCCAGCCAGACTAGCCAACTGCGACAAACGTGCCATATCTCTGGTATTGTGTGATTCATTCAATTTTCCCTCATTTATGTACTGAACCAGAAAAAACTGCTCCTCCACTTGGGCAGTGCCACAAACTGTCACCCCGTGTTGTAGGCAAAAAGCCCCAATGTGCCACCCTAGGAGGGCTGCAGCCTCCTCGTGCTAGATGGCTGCGGAGCTCACTACTTCCTCTTCCCGCCTACTTCTCCAGCTGTCTGGGCTGTACCAGCTGGAGGATGCGCCAACCCTGCTAGTGCTTCCTCATTGCCAATGTGAACAGGGCGTAGCTGTCTACATGGGAGGCCCCGGGTTCCTTCCAAGGGAAAAGAGACAATGTGACAGCAAGGAGGCCAACACCTCCAGGCACCAACTCCTACTCGGGCTTCTGAGCCCTTCCCAACAAGCCCCTCCCATCAACACCAGCGCTGCCTGAGCTTGGCTGCCTCTCCCAGGACCTCTCCAGGAGGGCGCACCAGGTAGTCCCTGAAGCGTTATGCAAGGTCTTATTCCAAAAATAAAGCTAAACACCCCATTACTTTCCCCGCAGCGGGTCTCTGAGGCCCGGTCCTCTAGCTCCTGATGAAACGCCCGGGCTGGCCGGGCGGTTCCAAGCTGTCACAGCCCAGGGTTTCACAACCTCAGCTGCAGGGCAGGCCCTCCCCCCTCCGGTTCCCCTCCTTCCACCTGACAAGGACCATAAATAACCCAGGCTCCTGGAGTTCCCGGCCCAGAACAAAGTTGAAAGCCTGCCCCGGGCCGCCGACCGCCCCGCCAGGGCCAGGGCCAGGTCCGGGCTTTGTCTGCTCGCGCTTCTCCTCCACCTGGCTGGCTGCGGCTCCATTCATTCCGCGGAGGTCACCTCCGGGTTCCAGGGGCTCCTGGGTCCCCGCCTCCGGGCGGTCTCCGTTACCGGGCGGCCGCGGGCCTGGTGTCGGGTTTCTGAAAGGCTACACCGGCGTCCTCCTATTTACATACAAATAACTGCGGTTTGCATTTGTGTCCGGGCCAGCCGCGCCCCTAATCCGCTCCCTAATCGGAGGCGCTTTGCGAGGGCGTCTGCGACCGGGAGGAGCTCATGGCAGTTAGGTGGTGCTAGATTTTTTTTTCCCCTCCCTTCGCTCTCAAATTTTAAAAATCTTGGCGCTCTCGGAGTGGAAAACGATGGGCAGCTCCTCGCCGGCCTGCGAGGACCCCCAGGTGCCGAGGCCGCCGCCGCCGCAGCAGCCTCGGTGAAGAGGGGCCGCCGCTCTCGGGCGGGCTTGGAAGCTGAGTCTCGTCCCTGCCTAAGGAATTCCTGGAAACGTCTGGAAGGTGGAAGGCGTTTGACCCGCCTGCCTGCCTGCTGGAAATGGCTTTCCCGCGGAGTAAGCGCCGGCCCTGAGTCCTGTGGGGCTGTGGTGGCCTTGGTTCTGGGGCGGTGGAGGCGGTGCGCCAGGGCCCCAGCTGTAGGAGTGACTCAAAATCATCTCTCGGTCCCAGGCAGTAGTAGAAAGTTGAGCTGTTTAGTTTTTACTTTTGCAAAAATAGTAGTTGACAGGGTATTTTTAGACGTGATTGGTAGTTTGAAGCCGAGCTCTGGTGGTTTCCTGAGTTTAAATGAATGGAAATTGTAAATGGAACTGAATGAAGAAATGCGGGGGAAACAGCCTGGGTGCGTGAACCGCTTACCGTGTGAGAGACGAATGCATGTTTGAGGTCTTTTTCAGTCAGCTAAGTTTGTGTCCACAAAGAAGATGAGATTCATTTAAAAACAGCCTGCCCGTGTGTGGAAGGAACTTTTCCACAGCCTGGGCCACACTTTGAGGACGGTGGGAAGCATCCCAGAGGCAAAGACAGCTGAAAAACCTGCCCTGTCACTCCTGGAATGTGGCTTTTGCCATGAGGTCATGCTAGGCATATGTAGCTAGTAAAAGTGGTTTGTGCAGCTTAACCCTTTCCATGGCCAGGCCCAGAAGAACAATTCGTGCAGTGCCCGCTCCCAGAGTGCGCCCCCCCCCCCATCTCTGTGGAAGGTAGGGTGGCTTTCCAGGGAGACTTAAAGCAAAGCGTGGAGGGCATTGGGGCTGTTGGGTGAGTGCTTACACCGAGAGGTTTAGGAGAGGCGCAGGGTTGCCCATCAAGGGGCTCGAGCTCATGTTTAGACCTTGCTAGCTTTTCGCACAAATCCCAAACTGAAATCTGGTGTGCTTAAAAACTTTTTTTAAAAAAGTGTGTTCGCTTCCCACATGTAGCTTTATGCTCTGTAGGGCAGAGCTAGGTCTACTTTTGTGTTCCATGTCTACTCAGTCAAGCTGCCCTCCTCCTCGCAGGGGAGGCAGGGCAAGGCGGACTAGCGTTAAAGGATCCACCTCTGCCTTAAGGAACAGGAGGTGATGTCTAAAAGCTTGTACTTACTACGCGGAGCTGGATATGACCTTCCTTGACTCTGGGCATGGCATACTAACCTCTACTCGTACTTTCTAAGTAGCAGCCACCAACACCCAGGGCAGAGGGGAGGTTGGCAGCAGATGATAGGTGCTGACTGCTTGCTCTGTGCCTCTGCAGGTGAAGATGCAATGACAGGGGACACAGACAAATACCTGGGACCGCAGGACCTGAAGGAGCTGGGCGATGACTCCCTGCCTGCGGAGGGCTACATGGGCTTCAGCCTGGGAGCTCGCTCTGCAAGGTACTTGGGTGGCTTTTCTTCATAGTTAATGTGAAACAACCATGGTTTGTCATAAACCAACATCATTTTAATTTTCCACATTGTTCCAGAATGTGCTCTTTGGATGACGGTGTGAATTTGGTGAACTGTTTTCAGCAAAGATATCATGTGCTCTGCTATTTTCTTTCATGGCTTCCCGTCCGTAATTTCATGCGTATTCAAACATGTGTGTGCTTTTTCTTTCCCGCACTTACAGTCCTACCTCAAGTGTAGGGACAGTGAAGATCACTGGCAGAATTGGGACCAATAGGGTCACGTGTCTCCAGACTAAAGTTTGCTCCACATCAAAAGGAAATCTTGTTTGCAAATAAGAAATGTGAATGTGGATTGTTGACTGTTCTCTATTGCTGAAGGAGTAAATTCTCGATTAAGACTTAGAAGAAGGAATCCTTGCAGAGTTATCCCGATTAAAATTGCCTACCAAGTGCAGAAATCTCTCCTGCAACTGTTGCCTTGTTTGTTTACAAAAGGACCTGTCACGGTTCCCGTGACTTACAGACAGGCATGGTGGTGAATTCAGGGCTCACAGCTGAAGCGTGAGACTTTTGCACACCACAAACCTTGACTCCAACTTTTTTACACTGCCTGAAACAAAACCTTGTCCTGAATTTGGAAGACTCCTTTTTTCCTAGTGTGGATTAACAGCTTGTTTGCTGACAGTCATTTCTCTTAAAGCTAATAATTAAACCTTCTAAGCCAGAACCCTGAGGACATTTTCCTATAGCTTAGGAATCTGCTGTAAAAGTTTCATTGTCTAGTAGTAAATGGTACAACCCACAAAGTAAACTTTGGGGTTTATTCTTAGTGAGGTTGCTAGGGCCAGTTTAGATACTGAATTGCTCTTTCTTTGAGTTAGTCTTTTCTAAATAGAATTCCAAATGTCATAGGCTTAGAACTTTTTCTTGACAATTGCGCTGGCGAAAGGCCTTAAAGTCTCAGTGCAGCAGGTGTTGTGAACAGGAAGAGGGGAAAAAACTGAAAACAGGCAATGAATGCTTCAGGTAACCGTAGAGGGGCAAGTTACAGCTGAAAACCCACAGATCTGTGAAAGGAGTAATCTCGTTTAATATTCTGTAGCTTTCATAATCAAATAATTAGCTGTTTCTCATCCTCATGTGTGGGTTCACTAACGTGTAAGAAAACCCTAGCAGCTGACCCCCCTAGTGAGAGGTAAAACCTGAGGGTTGCCGGTCTTCATTTTGCCTTCAGATCAGCCCCAGGCTTTCACTCTTCTAATTTTGGTTATACCATTATTTGTTGCTATTATCCGTGAGTCTTTGTTTTTCTTTTTTACGTTAGCAACTTATGTTATGCTCAGAGGTAACCATTTTTTAAACTATAGAACCAATATTTTAAAGCACTTTATTAAAGTATTATCAAGTAAATTATTCTGAGTGTAACATTTTAAAAGGAACATGTTAAATGTGTAACTCATTCAACCATAATATTTTTTTCTTTTTTCCCCTGATTTTTTTTTTGTACATTTTATTTCTCCTGTTTTTTGTTTTTGTTTTTTTCTAAAACTGCTTTAAAAATAGTCCCAAGATAAGGTAAGAAGACCGGGTGCTTTGATGCCGTGTCTCCACCCCTCTCCCAGCCATGGTCGCCCATTTTTTTTTTTTCAGCATTGTGCTGTGCTGTGCTGTGCCGTGCCGTGCTGTGCTCTGCTGTGCTGTGCCATGCTCTCTGCACTGTCTGGTTTTTATTTTTTGCTTAGCTTTAGAAAATCAGTTTTGTGACTAAGAAAATTAGCAAGAAACTAAAATCTATACATATACATATACATATATATATATATATATATATATATTATTTAATTCCCAAGTGACTGAATAATTACTTAAAGAACTTCTTCTCAACGAACTTTGTACCATGCATGAAGTATCTGAAAAAATTTTCCTAGGCTTAAAGAAAAAATCTCAATGTCTAGGTGCTGCTTGCTGGGTGCTGTTCTCAGTAGCACCAGGTACGCTGATATAACTTGAGGTTTTGAGGTTCATTTCCCTAACATTCCCTGTATTTAATACTTAGGATATATTGATGGCCACCAATAATAGTGCTGATATTAGTTAAAAGCTATTTGATGCTTTTGAGATCCCCAAGCCAATAATCATTAGGTTTAGTATCTGAAAGTACTTAGATGTATTAAGAATTCAAAGTGAGGGGCTGGAGAGATAGCTCAGTGGTCTAAGTGCCTGCCTGGTAGGTACAGGGACCCAAGTTCGATCCCCAGTTCTATAGGCCATGCCAGCCCTGCACCGAGCTGGCCACTGAAACTGGGCGCAGTGGTCCACGCCTGTAATCCCAGCACTGGGGAAGCTGAGACAGGAGGATCACTATGAGTCTGAACTTTGTAGCAAGAACCTGTACCCAGTTAATTAATTAATTAAAAAGAATCCAGAGTGAAACTCTTAGGTTTAATTGGTTCCTTCTGTCTCATGAAAGTTGATCTAGAATCACCAAGGATAGAAAACTTTCAATACCTGGTAAAATGCAGATAATTTTAGGCCTTCCTCGTGGTAGCCAGGGCTGACCTCTGTTTTGTAGTTGCCACTCATACATATATTAAAAGAAAGAGAAATATCAACAGACTTCTATTATAATTAAAAACTAAAATTAAAATATGTAATCTCTCTAAAAGGTTTAAGTGTTTCTCTATATACCCAGTAAAGCTGCTTCACATGCCACAAGGCCTAACATCCATGAAGTGAGAATCATAGCTTGAAGAAAAGAATGTTCTGTCCTGGGGTGTGCTGAGTCAGCCACCAAGAGCAAGCACAGTGGTGCACAGCTGTGATCCCAGCCTTGAGGAGGCTGAGACAGGATCCCTAGGAGTCCGAGCTGCATAGTGAGACCCTGTACCGAGTACAGTTAACAAGAAAAAGAAAACAGAAAAAGAAAGAAAGAGAGAAAGAAGAGAGACAAAATGTTGGATACAGGGAGAAGATTCCACAGGGCCTCTCAAATCACCCCAGGGGAGCTGGGAGTTCTCACAAGCCACACCGTACAGCTACTTAAATCAAATTAACTGAATAAAATGTCATGCTAGCCGCATTCCAGGGCCAGGTAGCCCCATGTGGCCAGGGCAGTGACAGTGGACAGCACTGATTTAGTATGTGTACAGTGTATTCCAGGCTCTGTTGTACCGTGCTGAG
>PVKN010014022.1:0-19497 GCA_004027915.1 Capromys pilorides | reverse complement strand
TTTTTAAATGCAGTGCAGTAGCCTATGTTAGAAATGGAGCAAATTTTCACATGAGAGGTCTAGTTTGCTTAGCTTATCCTAACACCCTAGGTAGAGGAACACTGTCCTCTCTCTTTGGATCTCCTTATGTTGGAGGCAGGGAAACTGGCCTCCTTGCTCTCCTGCAGAACTCCAAAGGAGTTTCAACACCCAGTGCCAACACAGACCGAAGCAGCTGAATGCTAGAAGTTTGTACCACTGCTCATTTTCATAATTGGGGCCTGCCTACAGAAATCATGGAACAGGGCTAAAATTAGAAAGGGAAGTGGAGAAGCCTCCAGTGGTGGCCTACATATAGAATCCTAGCTGCTCTGGAAGCTGAGGCAGGAAGATAGCAAACCTAGACCCAGCCTGGCAATTTAACAATATTGAAAGACCCTGTCCCAGACAGACAAAAGAAACATACAGCACAAGGAATGTAGCCCAGTGGTAGACACCTCCCTAGCATGGATGAAGTCCTAGTTCCAATCTTTATTTCAAGATGAGTGTGGGGGGCACAAGAGATGTCAGACTGTGTCACAACAAAGCCAGGGGAAGGACACAAATCCTAAAATGACAAAACCGAAAAACACCCCAATATGATGAGTGTAAACCACTGTCCTTAGTATTTCTCTTATGAATTCCAGACCACGGAAGGTTTCAGTTATCCACAAAGAAAAATCCAAAAAATTCTCGTGTCCCCTTGAAGATTCGAAATTAATCCTCAGTCTCTTAAGTTAAATGTATGTGGGAAATGGACCTAGGATGTTCTAACTAGATGAGACTAGGAACACAGTGTATGACTTGCCGTTACTGGTTTCTTGACAGTAATTGTTTTAAGCACCCAAAACGCATCTCACAGTAAAGAAAGGGGGTCTCGCCCTGGTGTTTGCTTATTTGGGAGGGCGCCTCTATTGAAGTTTGCTGGTGACAGCAGTTACTTCCAAGTGCCAGTGCACGGAAAGGGTTAAGGTCGGTGAACTGATTACTGGAGAGTAGCCAAAGTATTGAAAAACGCCAGAGCTCCTGGGAGTCAGCTGGGAGCAGAGCGAGTAGTGGGCGCGTCGGAGCACCACCTTCAGGGTTTAAGGTGAGCAAGTAGGAGAAAGAGCGGCACCGGAGCAAAGTAAGGTCCGTACACGCATTGAAAAAAAAGGCCATACAGCTCCGCTCACGCCAGGTCAAGGGCTTCTGCAGAACTCAGTGAAGAAACGGTGTGTGCACAGGGGCCGTTCCAAGCCGTCTCCACCCCACCCTGACTTCTCCAGAAGAGGCGAGCTAGGGGCCAACGCACTGCTAAGCCTCCCGTCGCTGGCTTCCAGGCTCCTCGGATACCAGAGCACAGCCCCACCGGACTTCGCGCGGAGCTGACTGCGAGTGGTCAAATATGGCTCTGACCCCCTCCAAATCTGGTGGACCCCCGGGAACGGGGTTTGGCCGCAGGGGCTTCCAGCAGAGGCTGGGGAGCAGCCGCCCGCAAGCGGAGTGAGCAGCCAGCCTCCGCGGCAGCCTTCTCCTCCCGCCGGCAGAGGAGCTCAGCCAGTCGCTTTCGCTGTCACGCAGCCAGCAACGCGGCCCCCGCCCCCCGCGTGGCCCCAGCCCTCACACTGCTCCGTGCGTGACTGACCCGAGCTGGGC
The DNA here is from genome assembly GCA_004027915.1 of Capromys pilorides. NCBI lineage: Eukaryota > Metazoa > Chordata > Mammalia > Rodentia > Capromyidae > Capromys > Capromys pilorides. The sequence continues at coordinate 17,841 of PVKN010014022.1, read as the reverse complement.
TGGCTGGAGGATCGCTCGGGGGAGGCGAGGGTGGTGTGGACCCGCCCACTTACGACAGTAGCCTTCTTCTCATTGGCCACTCCGCGACGTCTATCATCGCTACGCGGCGTTCGGATTGGCAGAAGGCGCACTTCTGGGGCGAGGAGGGGCAGAGTGACTCCGCCGGTCTTGGGCGCCTTGTCTTACCCCCTACCCCCCTTCAACGTCCACCCACCTCTCCCCACCCCCACCCCATTCCTCCACCCCGTTCGCGGCGGTGTCCTTAGAAGACTCATTGGGCCAGGGGCGAAGCCAGCCTTGGATTGAGCCGCGCCACCATTGGCCAACACCCACGCCCGTCGGAGCGGCGAGCCTCGTCATTTGACAGCTCGGCTGTGCTCCCCGCCCCCCGACGCCTCGCCCTCCTAGTCGCCTCCTCCCCTCCCTGCTAGCTCTGCCCGCGTACCCCGCCCGTCCCCGCCGCATCTCCCAGTCCAGCTGGGCGGGGACTGCTGTACGACTCTGTAAAGTCTGTGAGTCACTGCACAACCCATCAATCCAATTAAAGGTCTTGAGCGAGCGGAGCAGGCGGTGCTGCGGCCCGCAGCCGCTCGGCTCGCCCCGTCGCGGCCGCCCCTGCTCGCAGTGCCGCTCTGATCCATGGCTGTCTGTACTTGTTACGGTGTAACATCCTCCTCCTCCACCTCCTCCGCCTCCTCCTCTTCGTCGTCCTCCTCCTTCTCCTCCTCGGCAGCCGCGGCAACTTCCCCTCAGCCAGCCTCCTCTGCCTGGGGACTGCAAAGGCATGGGATAGACCCAGAGCCACTTCTCGCCGCCTCCCCTCCAGCCCTCGCTCAGTTTCGCCCCTTTAAATTAAAGTCCGGTCCTCGCTCCTGGTCCTTTTAGAGGTGTATTGGTCAGTCTGTCATTTCCCCCAGTTTTCTTCTCCCTTCTGGGGCAGGGTCCTAGGGATCGGTGGGCTTATGCTAGGGAGCGGCTCTCCGCCACCCCACCCCCTCCGCGCCGCCTCCCCCACTCCGGCCGTGCCTCGGTTTCCCCTCTCCTCTCTGCTCCCACCCGTGGAACTCACCGTCCTGCACTCGAGTGACGCACCGACACCCCCGCCCACAGCCCAGACGTCCCCTCCCTGGCTGCCAGCCCGACCCGTCTCGGAGCTGGACCGGGTGCTGACTTCCTCGCAGAAGGGTGAGTACCGTATGGGTGTTTTTTTTTTTTTTTTTTTCGGAGGGGTGGGCGCTGAAAAAAATGTGGTAGTCAGTCCACTTTTGGGGAGGAAGAGGTTAGGTTGTGGGCTAGGGGTTCCTGAGTCCGGCGTGGATTTGAGGTTGGCGACTCCCTCTTTCCTTCTCCCTCCCTCCAACGCTCCCTTTTCCTCCGCCCTCGACTTCTTATCCACCAGCCTTGCCCGTATTTCTAGGTATCGCCAGATTAACCCGGTCGGGGCATTCTAAATGCTGGTAAAATAATTGTGATGGCATGCTTTCTGTCTTAGGGTGCCTAGTGAGCGGCAGTAGCCAGCATTGTGAGTTGATAGACTCTGTGACCTGCAGAAAGTGTCAAATGGCTAATGGGTGCATTTTCCTGTAAATCAAAGTAACTTTTATTCAATAAAAGCTACGCAAAAGGTATTTTTAGTTTGAATTCATGGTGATAGTGGAAGGGTAGACAGGTTGTCTAGTGGCAGCCCTTAGTGTGTTTATGTTACAATGATTTTCTCTTTTGAAAAAAAAATATGAAACCAGTATTAAAGGTTATGAAGTCTGTGAACCTGTTGGAAAAAAGCAAGATAAGATGAAAATCCAGCGTGACACTTGAACAGCTCACCTGTGTTTTAGGCATTACAACACAGAATTTCGTATTTCTTCGTCAATGGACACAATGCAGAGTGTTAAAGATATAAGGGAAATATGGATTATGTTTCTTTTAATATTCATCTCTTGTGCACTTGATTATTGTTTAAACAATGTTATTCTACAGAATGTTGCAAGATTATTAATTTGCTTCCTTGGTCGTCATTAACCCAGAGGTACAAATACTGACCCACAAGTGTATGCATCTGCAATGTTTAGTTTGAGATAAAAGTAAAAAAATATGAGAAATAATTACTCTAGTTTGGCTTCTGGGGTTGGTTTAAAATTTAGCCTTTTAAAATTGGTACTACTCATTTTGAATCAAGTTCTGGGCTAGTTGTCCACAAGATTCAAATTAGGCCAAACCAAACATGTTTTGAAATATTAAAGTACTGGAAAGGCCTCTTAGTAGTTCATTTTCTCCTCTTTCATACTAACCAGAATAAGTTGTTACTAAATTTAATTTTAAAGAATACACTGTTCCCTTACTGAAATCTGCCAAGTTGCTACAGAAAAGATTTCTTTTTAAAGAGCAGAAATGTTTATGATCTGTCCAAAGTAGTAAAGTTGAAAAGTGACCTAAATGTACATGCCAATGAAGGAAATGCTTGTCATGGCCCCCCAGACCCCCAACGTATTTTGGAATTGTTTAATAAATTTCGTTGTGTGATTTTTTTCCAGGAGGGTAAGACCCTTGAATCATTGCAAGCCCGCCTAGCACAGGAGAGGCATGCTGCCTGAATTCGAATCTTGCCACCCATCCTGGCTCTGTGACCTTGGGCAAGTTTTTAACCTCGCTTTTTGGTTTTGTTCTGTAAGTGAGAGGGTAGAAAGGATTAATGAGAGTGTGGGCACCTTGTCAGTTGTCTATCATCATCACCATAATTAGAGAGGTTGTCTTGGGCAGTGGTTAAGAGAGGAGGGGTCTGGAACCAGGTTCTGTAGTTTCAAGACCCACCATTTTCTCTTGTCACCTCTGTGACCATGGTCAGTTTAACCTTAGAGTCTCCATCTGTAAAGTGAGAAAATAGTCCCCTACTTATCAGGGTACAGTGAGGACAGAAAAAGTTACTGTGTGCAAAGATTTTGAATACTGATTGGTGCTTCTTTTCAAGTATAGCTCTGTTACATTCCTTATGTACCATAACATCTGAATGACTATTCCTTTTTGGAGGGGTGTGTGTGTGTGTGTGTGTGTGTGTGTGTGTATTTGATGATAAGGAATCACAGGCCAGGCAGGATGGCACATTCCTGAAATTCCAGTTTGTCAGGAGGCTGAGGTAGGAAGATCACAAATTTGAAGCCAAATTAGATAACTTAGTGAGACTTGCTTTCAAAATAGAATAAAAAAGGACTTGAGGTTATAGCTTAGGTGTACCACACTTGCTTAGTATGTGTGAAGTCTGGGTTCAATCAATCCTCAGTTGGCACTTACATTTAGGTCACTTTCCAACTTTACTACTTTGGACTGATCATAAACATTTCTGCTGAAACAGGTGGATCATTACGAGTCCAAGTTGTGCAGTGAGGCTCTGTACCAAATACATAAAACACACAAGCACACACACACACACACACACACACACAAAAGGAAAATCATCGCTATTAATACTTAACCAGGATTTGTATCAATATGCCTGATGTTTCAATGAAAGTTTATATGAGCCTTTAAGAAATTTAGTTATTGGATACATTGAGCTGACCAGTCTTTCATTTAAGCTTGTACAATAAAATGTATAGACCTCCATTATGCTATATATCATACATTTGCTCTTTTCTATGGCTTTCTCTGCTAATAATCAGAAAGCTCTGAGTATAACAAGAGTCTTTCAATTATGGGTTAATCTCCAGTACCTAGCAAGGTGCCTGGCACATGAAGAACCTTAATGGATGCTTAAGTAATTAAACGATATCATTCTCACACAATGTCAGCTATTCTTATTTGAGAGTAGTTACATATACTTTGGAAGTGGTATTATAAGACAGGCATGGTGGCACATGCCTGTAATGACAGATACTTGGGAAGCTAATACAGGAGGATTACAAATTTGAGGATTGCCTAGGCAGATTTGCCAAACTCTGTTTGTAAATAAAATATAAAAAGGACTGAGTATGTGGATTGCACCTCCTGGGTTTCTCAGCCTGACAAAAAATGGAGTGTTATTGCAGAGAATACTATTTTTTGTGTTATGAAATCTTTGATCTCAATTATTATTTGCAGAGCTAGAGAATAAATGATTTACAATATGGTTACCTGTTAACCATTTTTCTTTTTTTTTTTTTTGTACCAGGGATCGAGCTGATTACCTTGCACTTGCCATGTGGACACTTGCACCACTGAGCTGTTATCCCTGCCCCCCGTTCAGTTTTTAGTTGCATCTTTTTTTAAACAAAAAACACACCAGGGTCTCACTGTGCAGTTTAGGTTGGCCTTAAACTCACTCTGTAGCCCAGGCTGGCCTCAAACTACTACTGCCTCAGGCTTCCAAGGGTTGGAATTACAGACCTGCACCACCATGCCGAGCTTATCATATAAGACTTTTATTTATTTTATTTTTTGTCTTTTTGAGACAGGGTCTTGCTATGCAGTTCACGCTGGCCTTGAATTCACATTTTGTAGCCCAGGCTGGTCCCGAACTTGCACCGATCCTCCTGCCTCAGCTTCCCAAATGCTGGGATTATAGGCGTGCGCCACCATGCCCGGCTCCAGATAAGACTTTTTAACTCGCACACTTTGTCATTAATTTAAACATTGTTGTTTATATAATAAATTCAGTATCTTAAATCATGACTTGACATTCTCTGGTTCACAATTCAAAATAGTAAAGAGACTCTATCAACCTAACACTGTGAAATAAAATCACATCATTTTCTTAAGGTCCATAGTTTTATTTCTCTTTTCACTTAAGAATGAAACTCGCTTGAGCAGTCTTAATAATCAGCTATTTAAACAGCTATAATAAATAGGATGGTAGCAATAATACAGGAGATATATGTAATCAGTCAATAGAATGAATAATTTCACACACATAATAGGCATTACAGGACTGGGTAATATCTTTTTAAATAAGGAAAATTGATGGGGCCTAGCACCTGTTTCATTTATAGGATCTTTATGTTTTATTTGTTAGTAAAGCTCAGTTTAATTATTGTGCACACTGAAGTTATAAAATGCAAGAATTATCTTTAATGCAGGAAGCATCCTCAGTAAAATCTGAATTCTGTGCTACTCAAAGTATTGTAATATCCCATAGCTTTATTAAAACTTTTCAAATATATATACTATCAGCTATGATGTGGGTAATTTTGTGTACTTAATTCCTTGATTAACCAAACCACGTTACAGAGTTAAGTTGAATACTTTGCACCTTCATTGGCTAGGCAGTTACTTTTTAGAGGGCTGTGGAGACAGCTCAGCAGACTAAGCACCTGCTTAGGCAAGCATAGGGCCCTGGGTTCAATACCTGGTACCATAGGCCAGGCTGGCCCAGCCCCCAGTGGTGCTCAGCTGGCCACTGAGACCAGCCATGGTGGCTCAGGCCTATAATTCCAGTGCTGGGGGTGGGAGCGGTTAGAACAGGAGGATCACTGTGAGTCCAGTCCAAACTGTGTAATGAGACCTGTACCAAATACATTTTTTAAAAAATACTTTTTAGGACAGTGCTATCTTTCAGTTCATATACTTCTAAAGCAATTAATCTAAAACAAAAGTTAATAATAATATTTATACCTTAGAAACAGTGCTTATGTCTGGCCTATAAAATAAGAGGTCTCTTGTTTTTACTTGACACGTGTTAACTTGACACCATTTCCTTAGCTTACATTTCTTTATTTCATTTAGTTTGTGTGTGTATAAAAACATTTTGCTGTTTATTAGTATCTTATGAACATATATAGTTAATGCCTTTTTCCCCCCAAAACTGTGTCTGTGCTGCCCACGGGGTTGGTCCCTGCACTTGTGGACTCTAGCCGCCTCTCTGCTGCAGCCTCCTTGCATTAAAGGACTACAAGTGAATGCCACCATGCCTGGCTAAGGTTCCTAACTTTTTTTTCCTCCCTAACTTTTAAAAAATGCAATATTGTGAGGAATTATTTGGAAAGAAGGGTAGAAATAATCTTCAAGTTTGTGACATCTGTGTTTATAGTGTTTAATAGGACAGTGGATAGCTGTCCACTCCATCAGTGATCAAAAGAAAAGAAAAATGAACATACACACAATTAAGACCCATGGAGTTTCACTCTGATTGGTACCTGACCTTGGGCATTACACTTAACCTCCTCTGCTCTCTTTTCTTTATCTTGACAATGGGAAGAGGAAAGGCAGTTCCCCTGCCCTCACAGAGGAAGTTATAGTGATAAGCTATAATTGCTTTCAAAAAGCATTTAAGAAGGACAAAGTTGGAATAAATGCAAAGTAAACTTTAGCATTTAGTGATGTATATTTGTTCATTATTATGTAAAAATTGTGACCTTTTGGGGGGCTTTATCTAAAGGGCATGTTTTCTTTTGATTTTAGATTTGAAGAGACTTGTTACTGGTATGTTCATAAAAATGTCTATGGTACTTTTTAAAGAAGCAAGGAACTTCACTTGAATGGGGTTCTAAATGTTAGCCCTGAGTCTGGAGGTGCGTCCTGGGTTAGAGCAGATGTTGATATTTTAAGAACAAACTTCAGGTGTCTAGGAGATATAACATTTTAATTTGAAATTTGAAAAAGTTGTGCTACAGGGAAAGATGTGCAGACTTAGCAAATTCCATTAGAAGTATGCTAGAATAGAAATATTAATTGTATCATTTACTTTTAAATTTTGAGAGGATTGCTTAATGATAGGACATCTCTTATTTTGCGTCTTAAATACAATGAAATGTACATTTCAGAATAAAGTGGGTTGGTGGATTTAATTTATCCCCATTAAATTGTTATTTAGAATGACCAGTGAAGATATGTGCAGAAAGGCTGCATTTTAAGAAATTGGATCTTTTCCCCCTTGCTCCTAAAAATGAACTAGAAGTATGAAAATTTAAAAGTCAAAGGCTAGAGTTAGCATGAATGCCTTCGAATTTACTTCTGATTCAGCTTTACTTCTCAAGCCCAAGGCTAGGAGCCAATCAGTAAAGCTCCATGGACCTTAATTGTGTGTGTAGTGTATCAGATAATAGATATGTTATTTTTCTCTCCTTTTGATCACTAATAGCATACTCACTAAATTTACTTATCTGATTTACCTTTATTTTACTGGTTATTAGACTTATTACAACTTCATGACGTTACTCACTGTTTTAAAAAGTATAAGTGAAATTCTAGTGTACTCAGAATAAGACCTATGTAAAACAAAGACTTTATTTATTCTGACTAATATTAAAGATAATGAATAGTGATGCTGAAATATGAGGTTTGCAAAAAAGGTAAGTTGTGTTTGAGTGTGTGCGTGCGTGTGTGTGTGTGTGCTGGATATTGAACTTTGCACACGCCAAGTGTGCACTTTTTACCACCGAACTATAACCCCAAACTTCAGAAAATAACTAAAAAATATTTTCCTTTGTCCTTACTGCTCAGTAGTCAACCAGCTGAAACAGAACAATTTTATTTTTTCTTCATTTTTTAAATTTAAAAGTACATTGATACTTATGCTTTATGTAATGGTGTTTACTGTACAAATTTTCAGCAAAATGATCCAAATAGTCCACCTTTCATTTATTTATATTGTATTTGTCACAACTTCTTTCCTTTATTCTAGCATTGGTTTTCAGTTTTCTTAGTATTTCCATACAAGTTTGTCTTTTCTACTTAGTGTGACAATTTTTATTTTACTCTATCTTCGTAAGAATCATGAGGATCTTAGCAGTATTTTCCCCTTACCTTTCTGCATTTGCGTTTGTGTAAAGTATGGCATATAGCTTCGATTTATTTCAGTCTGCTCTATGAGACTGCTGGTGTCTTGGTAACTCTTGTTGCTGAGGTAAAATACCCAAAGTTACAGGAGGAAAGGTTTAGTATAGCTCACAGTTTGCAGAGGTTTCAGTTCAGAGTTGACTGGCTCCAAGGCAGGTTGGCTCAGCAGAGGGGCACTGCAAAAGAGAAACAGTTCATGGCAAAGCGGGGCAGGCAGGAAGCAGCAAGTAACAAGCAGGGACAAGAGCCCCCTTTCTGTTTCTTGCATTTTATCCAGGCTGCCCACCTTAGGGCTGGTAGTACTCACATCCAGGATGGGACACCCTTACTCATACCCAGAATGATTCCAAACCAATCAGTTTAGTAAGTGATTGTATGTCCTTGATCCTAGTGTCGCACGCCCCAGATCCAGCCGTCTCTGAAAAGCCTTACCTGTAACTTCATGAGACATTGGGGAAACATTAGACACAAGCCATAACAGATGGAAAGGCCTTCCATAAAGACATTTTTTATTTGTTTTATCTTAAAAGATGAAGTCCCAGGGCTGGAGAGATAGCTCAGTAGAATAAGTGCTTGCCTGGCAAGCACAAGGTCCTGAGTTCAATCCCCAGTACCACAAAAATAAATAAATAAATAAATAAATAAATAAATAAATAAATAAATATTGTGGTCTCTTTAAGGGGCCACTTAAACTTTGAGAGTTTTAGCTTATATAAGATAGTGCCAAGGGAAACATGTAGCATGTTTATTATTTATTGATTTTCTATTAACTTGTTTTATGGGGGAGATCCACAGACTACCTTCTGTCCTCATGGCCTTCCAGTGTCTCGGAGAGTTAGTTTTCATTTTGCTCCACGCCAGGTTCCCTGTGAGCTTTGGAGACTGTGTGATGACTGTTGCTACCTGAACATCACATGCGTCTACAGAGATGAGCCTTTCCTTTGTTTTGCTTTGTTTTTAACTCTTTAAACCCAGACTGAATCTCAGACATGTCTGCTGTGAGATTTTCTAGGGCTTACCATTGCTGCAGGATTAATGGTCTCTGGTGAGATAACTATCAGTTTTATTGTTTTCTATGACTTGCACTCAAAAGATATCTCTTTGGGTTAACTTTTGTTTTGATTTTAAGAGTTCTTTTTAACCAGAAAATCAGGGTGTAGAAACAAAAATTTTTCCGTTTTTTTGTGATGCTGGGGATGGAACCCTGGGCCTCTCATATGCATGCTTAGCAAAGACCCTACTACTGATTTATGACCCCATCCCTGAATATGTATTTTTAAACAAAAAAGAAGTTCTAAGTCCCAAAACAAAACTCCCCTTGAGTAGACAATTTTTATTTATTTATTTATTTATTTGTCTTTTTGAGACAGGGTCTTTGCTATGCAGTTCAGGCTGGCCTTGAACTCAGTTTTATAGCTCAAGCTGGTCTGGAACTCACATCGATCCTCCTACCTCAGCCTCCCAATTGCTGCGCCACCACATCCGGCGACAGTTTATATTTAAAGTTGAGTTGAAATATTAAAACAAAATGTCAGTACTTTATACCAGAAATCATAAATCTTTGTTTGTGAACCCTAGAAAACATTACAGTAAACAGGGCCTCAAGTTTTGGTGAGGTTTTTTTTGTACTTTTTAAGTTGTTCTCCCTTGTCACTTTGTTTTCTTTGTGATGGAGTGTGTGAAAAAAATGATAGCATGGAAAGTTGCATAATGGGACTGCAATCGTCTTGGCTTTATTGACAACCAACAAGAAGAATTTTCTTTGTCCAGTGTACTGTAAGAACTAAGTTTTGTTCCAGTGATTATATTTTCCACTTCATTTCATTTCCACTTTAAATATTAAGGGTGATACACCACAGTTTTAATGCAGTGCAGGTAGCATTAATAAAATATAATTTTTATAAATAATGTGATAATTTACATGAGTTATTTTATATTTACTCATAAATATTTGATTCATGTCCCAAATGCCTGGGAGTCCATAGCTCATTTGAAAACAAAAGATCCTATATGAAAATTAAATCTCTCATATTGGACAGTATGTGATTTAGCATGACAGAAGTCTGGTGGAGGCCCCAGAGTCAGCTAAGTCCTGAGTGAGGTGGATCTGCGTTAGGTGTTAGGTGACCTTCCTGGGAGCCGGTCCTTCCTTTCAAGACTGAGCAAAGCTGGTTAACAGCCTTCTTTGTGCCTTACACACCTACAGGTAGACTGATTCTCTTCTAGTGGGCTCAGCAGGGACGGGAGGAGAAGAGGATGGAGCAGACATTCTGACCATTTATTATATTCACTGTCCCCTTGTGAAGCAGAAACTGCACCTAACAGTAGAGTATCTGGACGCAGTGTGGCTGTTTCAGGTTGCTTGGGGAAAAATACCACGCTTTTGGGAAGCCTGAGAAATCAGTGAGGGCCTCATGGACAAGAAGAGTTCCCTGGAAAGTGGAGAAAACACTGGGAAGAGAGGAAAGAGCCATGGAGATAGAGGCCCTGGAGATACCTTACTGAAGAGCCCATCTCTGTCAGTTTTGCCTGCAGACTGCTATATGGGTGTACTCTGGATCTAATATGGCAAATTCAGGAAGTCTGTGTGTATTGCTGTAATACTGTATGTAGGCATAATCTTTCTAAATTGTTTTGCTTTGGAATTCATTAAGATTCCTGCTGTGATCGCTTCTCTGCCTTTTGGCTAAGATCAAGTGAAGATTCCTGCTGTTTGCTTTGTTTTGGGTGGGGGGGACTGGAGTTCAAACTCATGACCTTGCACTTGCCAGTCAGGAACTTGTACCATGGAGCTATCTCCCCAGCCAATGTGTGTTATGTTTAAATTCTCAGACATAATGCTGTATGACTGTAACTTTTTTTCTCCACTTCTGTGGGTATTTGTAAATGTTAAGATTTTCTTTGATTTTAAAGTACATCTGTTTATTTGGATCAGCATCTAAGTAATGTATACTTGTCTCTTAGATTTAAATTTTCAGGGTAGGGGGTCAAGAATCTAAAGCCTCAACATTTGTTTTATCCATTAATGAAGATATTTGGATACTTTCTGGAGACATTTTTAAAAAATTCAATGAAGAGTTTCTTTCCCTGAAAACTATCTTTAGCGCCAGCCAGCTAGATCAGCTGACTAAAGTGCCTGCTTAGGCAGATGCAGGGGAAGGGGTTTGATTCCAGCCCTGGCCTGCCCGCCCTGGGGAGTGCTGAGACAGTGATTGAGACTGGGCATGGTGGCACATGCCTGTAATCCCAGTGCTCTGGAGGCTGAAAAACAGGAAGGATCACTACAAGCTGGATCTGTGTAGTAAGTCGCTAGACACTGTAGACCTTATACTAAATACATAAAAAAAAAAAACCAAAAACTATGTTTGCTATAAGTATCACTCAGTCCATTGATGCAAAAGGCCATGAAGGCAGAAAACCTTCTGCACTCAGGAGGCTGAGCAGCAGGATCATGAATTCAGGGTCAGCCTGGACTATATAGTAGTGAGACCCTGTCTCAAAAGAGACAGACATAAGCCAGGCTGTGGTGGCTTGTGCCTGTAGTTCTAGCACTTGAGAGGCTGAGGCAGGAGAATCGGTGTGAGTTTGAGACCAGCCTGGGCTACAAAATGTGAGCTCAAGGCCAGCCTGAACTGCATAGTGAGACCCTGTCTCAAAAAGGCAAAAAAGAAAAAAGAAAAAAAGAAAAGAAACCGAATTAAGACCAGAAGACCGTTAAGGATAGCTGCTTGGATATTCCTGATTGCCACATGGTGTATGCACATACATAAAGGGTATACACACATATCAAAACTTTCCAAGATGTATGCATTTATTGTGTATCAGTAAAACTTTTATGAAAGCTACCTAAGTTGTAAGGCATATTTTCAAGATAAAATCTCTATTATAAGAAATATATTTTAAAAACTTATCATTTACTTTCGTTTCTCTATTTTATCATTATTCACCTATATCACATATCCTAGACATATTCATCACACATTTCCAATAAAAAAGGCAAGCAGAACTATAGAATCCCATGTTCTGGGTGAAATTTAAATACTGGACTACAGAGAGCTTCGTTTCATATGTAACACTAACTGGATTATCTTTAATTTCCACAAATTTGAATTTAGAGAATTGGAGTTGTGTTTAAAGGAATACTTTGATTATGAATTTTCTTTGACATGGAGTGAAGAACTTGATTTTTTAGTATGATTTTTTCTTTTAAATGAGTTTACATAGCTTAATGCTTTTTCTTAAATATTTTCTCCTTTTTTTTTTGCGGGACCGAGGTTCAAACTCATGACCTTGCACTTGCCAGGCAGGCACATGTGCCATGGAGCTGTCTCCACGGCCCCATAGTGTCTTTATAAATTAACTTGAGATGTTGGGTCCACAGTTGTTAAGATAGATTTGAGAAGGGAAGAATTAAGTCTGTTCTGTTCTTTTTGTCCCTGTGGTCTTTGAGCGTAGCATAGAAGTTTAATACAAATTTAAGTGACGGTTTAATATTAATTACTTATATTATCCAATGTATGTTTTAGGCAAATTCCTTTGTTATTAGAATTAATCTCTGTGTTTAGTGTAACACATTGATAGTATTTTTGTTTTTCAGTAGTGAATGACTGAAACCAGGCCCTTCACACTGAGCCACTTCCCCAGCTGCATTTTGACACAAGGTCCTGCTAAGTCACTAGGATTCCTCGGCTGGTCTTGCTCTTATGATCCTCCTGGCTCAGCCTCCCAGATTACTTATGTTACAGGTGTACACTACCATGCCTGGCTAATACTGACAGCTTTTTATGAATGAAAAAAAGACTAGAGAAATTATCTAAGTTGTGTTTAACTAAGCTGTGGTTTTAAAACTCTAGGTGTTTCTACCATATAAGCAAGACACATTAGAATTACCAATATCCTGGCCAACAACTCAGGGGTGAGATCCTGCCTTTAGAACTTTTAAAAGTACTCTGGGGCCAGTCTGATAGCTCAGCAGACTAAAGTACCTGCTTAGGAGAGTGCAGTGGCTGGGGTTAGATCCCTGGTACACCTGCAATACAGCATTTGGGAGGATAAAAACAGGAGAGTCACTACGAGTCCAATCTATGTAGTGAGAGCCTGTATACTCTGTCCTAAGTACAGAAAAAGAAAAAGTACTAGTACAGAAAAAAAAAGTATATATTTAGAGGCCAGGCCATTCTAATGTATAACCGTGCCCTACAGTGCTGATTTCCAGACCATGTTCCCCCTACTCAGAGTTTCAAACATGGGGAAAAACTGGAAGAAAAATTCCACAGACCTTTCTGTTCTACCATGGTTCAGTAACCTTTTGTCATATTTGCTTTATGACTTGCTATCTCCCTCTTTCTCTGTATATATACTTTTTTTTTCTGTACCAAGTAAAAGTTTCAAGGTTCACCGTCAGAGCCATGATGTATCAGTATATATCTCCTGAGAAAAGGGACATTCTCCTACACGACCGCAGTATCATTATCACATCTCAAGGCAATAATGATTTAGAATGGTTTTCAGTAGTTTACTTCCATTTATTAAGGCACAGAAATCCATATTTTGAAAATTAAATGCAAGATAAATGAGAAGAGAAATTCTATAGAATATAGAATTCTATAAAAATCTGGGAACTTTTGCTAAAGATTTGTTCCTGTTCTGTTTCCAAAGCCACTATTCATTTTCTTATGATGAAGATGATTTTTTCTAGTTCCAACATCTTGTGATTATTTCACCAGGAGAAATATTGATCAAAATCCACACCACAGGGTGGGTTAAACAGTGAAACTTAGTGAAAAAGCTCAACTTAAAGGCAGACAATGTTGGCTCTGTCACTTGCTACTGGGGACAGTAGGAAAGTGAAATTCTTGTATCAAGATCCTTTCAGAAACTGTCCTCAAACTCATTCAATCACTGAACTCTTCAGGAAATTTATTATTTCGTAATGGATTCAGAGGTAACGCAGACTTCAGGCTTGATCTGCCCTGTTGCTCAGATTCTTAGCATCTCTCTGTCAGTCCCACTTCCTGTCGTTGGTTCACAGTCTTCTGAGGAAGTCAGAAATCTACAAAGATGGAGGCTGCCCACATCTTTTGGTCTGATTGGGCATCTCTTCCTGGAACTGTTTTTAGAGGACCACTCTTCCCTGACTGTCTCCTCCCTACAGCTGGTGGTGGAGTTCTTTCAGAGAGAGGAGGGAATATGGTCATGCCAATGAGGGTGCTGATTATTCTTCTGTCAAGTTATTTCCTTTGCTTTAAAATGGAACAGTGTTGTAAGATGGAACAGTGATAACCTATATGGTTAATACTGATATAACATAGGTAACCAAACAAGCACAGAGTCAATGTTTAGTAAATGTTAATTCCTCTTCTCGTCTTTCCACCTCAGAAAATCCTGTCTACCTTTGACGTGTCATACTGTAGTATAAGCAATTGTGAGTCTTACAAGCTTTTCACTTTTCTTCTCTCTCTAGTACCTAGAGCACAGTTAGTTCTTGGTCTATCTTATTTTTCCTACATATTTCAACTTTATACTGTATTATTCCAGAGCCAGAGAAAGGAAACTTGTCAAGAGGGTGTACATAGTTGTCAAGATTCAGATCAACTATCAGTTTTACTGTTAATCAGTTTTACTTTTGCTAAGTACAGCAAAGTTTGTCCTATTAACGTAGTAGAGCATGCTTGTAATCCCAGTACTCAGGAGGCTGAGGCAGGAAGGTTGCTTCAAGTTCAAGACCAGCCTGGATTACTTAGTGAGTTGAGGACCAGCCTGAACTCCGTAGTCAGAACCTGATTCAAAGACAAACAAATAACAAACAAACAAAAAGAAGAGTATCATGACTCATGGAAATGTTAGCAGAATAGGAGGCTATTTGCAATGTAGTAATTTATGGGTCAAGACAGACCAGGTCTTTGGTATTTTAGGACAGTCTAGGCTTACTCTGGTAGTGTTTTTTTATTTTTTATATTTTTGGCTTTTTGAGACAGGGTCTCCCTATGCAGTTCAGACTGGCCTTGAGCTCACATTTTGTAGCTCAGGCTGGTCTTGAACTTGCACTGATCCTCTTGCCTCAGCCTCCCAAGTACTGGGATTATAGGCATATGCCAACACGGCTGGCTTACTCTGGTAGTTTTGCATGCTGGTTTCTCTAGAACTTCCTTTCTACAAAGAGTTGTGCTTGGTTTTCCAGGAAGCCTGTTTCAGATTTTTTGGCCTTGAACCTTCTCACATGCACCACAACACAGTCATCCTCCAAAGGTGTGTCTTTTGCTCTAGGTGAACACTGGAGGGTCTTTGTTCAGGCGTGCCCTTTTCAAAGAGGTAAGAAGGATCAGCCTGTTTTCCCCTATGGCTATTTCTAATCATTCCTGGTACATCAGTGGTGTCCTGAAAAATCATTACATCCCAATTGTGTGAGATCTCTTTTTACCTCTTTCTAAAATTTTCTTTCAGTGTGAGGGAATCATTCTTGAAAGTAAACTAGTAATCTTTTTTGACTCCTCTAAGTAGAATGCTTAGTTCCTGCTGACTTCTGTGCCAAGGGAGAAGGAAAAGGGTGGGAAGTCTGGTGTCGCTCTTAGCGGTGGAGGCGCTGGACTTTCACTTGGCCCTCTTCAGTTACAGTTTTTTTACTTTGTCTTCAGACTTAGCACTGATGAAGTACATATTGGTCTGTTAAGCTTTATGAATGTTAAGAATGCTCAGATTTTGAATAGCTTCATCCATAATTCAGATCCTTCTTACCTCTTTGACATGAATTATTTCAGCTAGAGGCATGTTTTTAAGTGTGTGCTGATCTTTCCTGTATATCTCAAATGAAGATCCTATATATGTTCAAGTAGCACAATAAAAACAAAACTCTGAAATAAATTATCGTTAAAAAAAACAAAGAGAAGCAACACTGTGACTGTAATTTTAAGTCTGAGTTCTACAGTTTGGAGCAAGAAAGATGAAGTAGGATTTTTAGCTTTTCAAGCATTGTTTCAGTTTTTAATCTTAGTGTCATGCAGAAAAATTTTGTGGACAAGAATCCTTTTGTTGTGTAGCAAATATTTTTGGTGTTTAGCTAGGACTTGCTACCAGTGGCTCAGCCACTGAAATGCAAAGAGAAATGGCTGTTGTTTCCCATCTAATAATCAGATTTTGTTTTAATTTCCATTCCCTAGTGTTAAAAGAAAATGAAGAAAAGAAGCAAAGATCAAGAGCCAAAAGCTTAAACAAATCAGAGTTTAATTTCCTAACTAGACTAGGGGTGACTTTGCCCTGATGTGACAGGGATATGTAGGAAGTATTTGTTCATTGCTACACAGTTAATTATACAATGGCTAGGATTAACTCTTGGATCAGATTTTATTCCCCTCTTAAGATACTCCACCAAGCAGATAGAAGCCAGCCAACTCTGAGCAGTTAAACTGACTCAACTCTTTTCTTTCTGCCCTTTTGAGAAATGTTACAACTGCGTTTCCTGTCCCTACTTCTTGGGCTATCTGAGGAAATGGGACAGAGGTCTAAATGATAGTGGTTGGGGAGCAATAAGAACCCAGAATATGTTATTTGCCTCTTATTATGAAGACTCATTCCCCGATGGTAGAGAAATCGCCAGAGCTTTGTCTTTATTTCGTGATTCTGTCATTTCTGAATTCTGACTTGGAGCTTCTGAGAGCCAAGATCTACAGCCTCAAGAAGTGTGGAACCTCAGGGCAAGCTGCTTTGGCCCCAAGTCATTTGTTGTTCCTGTATTTCTGCAGGGAGTTCTTATTCTGATTGAAAATTACAGCATGACCAGTAAAGAATTACCAGTTAAGAAAAACTTATTTATAATACCTTTAAAAATTGTGTGGAAAAAGATTTCCCTTAGAGGATGTGATTTGTTACTATTTCTGAAAGATTCAAGTACCCTGGCAGACAGCTGAGGGCCTTGAGTCCATTTTACCAGGATTAAGCATTGTGCTGCTTAGTATGTGTACCTTCACTGACTGTCACTTTTCTGGGCAATTTGAATTTTGAGAATACTTCCTAATACTTTATTTATTTATTTATTCTTTTATGTATTTAGTTCAGGATCTACAGGGTTTTACTACACAGATCAGACTTGTAGTGATTCTCCTGTTTTCAGCCTCCCAAGAGCTGGGATTACAGATGCGTACCACCACGCCCAGTCTCAACCACCCTCTCAGCATACCCTGTGGATGGGGCTGGCAGTGCATGCCAGGGATTGAACTCTGGTCCCTGTGTCTGCCTAAGCAGGGGCTTTAATCTGCTAAGCTATCTGACTGGCTTTTTTTTTTATTAATTTTTAAATGAAGTTTCAGCTGGACAGAAACAAAAGATGGTTTGAAGATATTATTAGAATTGTCTTATAGCTGAAAGAATTGACTCTCAGAAATTGTAATTTGGCAAAGTATGTAGACATAAGTTGAGCTTTTTGCTGAATCACAACTTTACCTTTCCTATTTTAGCATGAAAATCTTGGGTACAGGGGTACTTCCTGCCACTACTGTGTTTCCCACAACTGATTTCATGTTACCTTAGTGGTAAGTGGATGAGATTGGTATGGGCCTTCAGGTTTTTTTTTTTTTTTCAATATTTATTTATATTGAGAACAATATGTTCTTTTGGGGCTAACAGAGGACAAAAGCAACTGAGGGGCTGTGGTTATAGCTTAGCGGTAGACTACGTGCTTAGCATGTGTGTGGCTTGACAATATGGAAAGCAAGAAAGGAAGATGAGGGAGGGAGAGGAGAAGGAAGGAGGCGGCAGGCCTGCAGGTGACCACGCTTTTCTGTTGTGCTCACTTAGGATGGAAGAAGTGGGAATGGTGGAGGGATGGCACTTGCTGTTACCACATTTGTGTTTATCTGAGTACTCTAAATTATTTCTCACAGCCTCCTGACAGCTGTTCTGCTGACCTAGGTTTCACATCATATGTTGGGGTTTTTATTATTGGCTATTTATATAAGTCTATTTTATTTTATTTTTCAAATGTAGTGTCATTACGTTGTCCTGCTTTGCCCTGCTGGCTCATGTGATCCTCCTGGCTCAGCCTCTTGAGTCACCTGGACTATAAGGATGCACCACTTTGTGTGGCAAAGCTTTTTTTTTTTTTTT
>PVKN010014021.1:0-19501 GCA_004027915.1 Capromys pilorides | reverse complement strand
ATGTAGTATAACACATGTATGAATCTCTGATCAATTCTGAGTACTCACACAATGTTTGAATAGGTCAATATATACAAAAATATCAACTAAGAAAAAATTTTCATGATAGTAAACAATTGCTAAGAATAAAACATAACTTGAAAACTGGAATGGCAAATATGTGACCAGCACTTCTGATGGTTTGTGGATAGGATATCACACAAAGTTGTAGTATGTGGTGGATGTGGACCTGTCCATGACGCTTACTGGTGGCCAGGTGTCACTTGTGGGACTGAGCTACTGCTATTTCCTTGATATCAACCCTGTAGACCCAGACAGAATCATGACTCATAAGCTGAAGGAGGAGTCCATTTGTAGAGTATGCTGATGGATATGTTCTGCTGCTATATTCAAAAGAATAATTGAAAGACTGCTGCCACTACCCTTGACTCCGCCAAATGCAACGTATCTCTGGAGATCCAGAGGGCGCAAGCCCAGTGCTTGGCCACAAGAGCCCGGCCCGAACGAGAGTATCTGCTTCAGTATGATGACCCCAAAGGCTGAGGGCTCATTGCAGGTCCTGCTTTGATTTGTTGGACCTACGCAAGATCAGCTAATGTCTATTCCAGTTTCAGACCCACTCACTGATGGGACTTGGGCCCTTCCTCTTCTGGTATTATGTTTTCAAAACAAGTAGGGATAGGAAGGAAAAGATGATCCGGGAAGGAAAAGTGGAACCACCATTTCATGTCTCATATTAAATCTCATGACTGTGAGGATCGTGTTTTCTTGCTTAAATAAATCTTCCAAAGGCCGGGAGTAGTGGCTCACACCTGTAATCCCAGCTCTGGGGAGGCTGAGACAGCAGAATTGCTGCCAGTTTGAGGCCAGCCTGGACTACTAGTGAGTTCAAGGCCAGGATGAAGTACATAGTGAGACCCTGTCTCAAAAAAAGAAAAAAAATCTGTGAATTTTCTAAAAAAAAGAAAGACTGCTGTTGTATACTTCTTTTTCTCTTGCTTATTTGGTGTGTTCTTTCTATTCTCATTCATGGAGTTATGGTCATTTTGTATTTTTTTTTTCTTTTTGAGACAGGGTCTGGCTATGCAGTTCAGGCTGGCCTTGAGCTCACTTTTGTAGTCCAGGCTGGTCTCAAATTCACACTGATCCTCCTGCCTCAGCCTCCCAAGTGCTGGGATTACAGGTATGAGCCATGACACCCAGCCTGTTATGGTCATTTTGATCCCTCTCTAGAATATCTTTTAGTAGTCTGTGCGGGGTTGGCTTTGTCATCATGAAATTCTTCAGTTATTCTTTGTCATGGAAATATTTCACTTCTCCATTAAACTTGAGAGAGAGTCTTGCACAGCATTTTACTCTGGGCTGGAATTTCTTTCCTTGCAAGACTTGAAGTACTTCGCTCCATGCTCTTCTTGACTTGATGGTTTGTGAAGAGAAACCTGCCATTATTCTGATAGGTTTTTCTTTAAATGGGATCTGTTTCTTTTCTCTAGTGGCTTTTAGTATACTGTTCCTGTGCTGAATTTCTGAGATCTTGATGATTAAGCTGGATGTGGTTTTAATTAAGTTCATGTTATTTGGAGTTCTATATGCTTTGGTTACCCATGTCAGATTGTTTTCCCATATTTGGGAACTTTTCTGCTACTACTCCTGTCCATCTTCTTTTTTATATCACTTAGATTAACTCCTTTTTTTTTCTGATTGATGCCTGTTAGCCTTACATTGTTCATCTTTGCATCATTTTACAGATGTTGAATTATTTTTTCCTGCATCCTAGTTGTTATTAAGAGGTCTTTTCGTACCTTTTCACTAGCTGCAATGGTGTCTTCAAGGTCTGAAAGTCTATTTTCACTTTCATTGCCAGCTTGTGATGGAGGTTTTAAGTTCCTGTATGGCACTTTGAATCTGCTTCATTCATTCTATTACTTTCCTATATTGCTCATTCAAGGATCCCATCATTTTTATGTTCTCTATTTTTTCTAAATCAGTGTCTTCTTTAGAAGCCCTTAGTACTTCTTTTATTATAGTTATCATTTCTTTTTTTAACTTCAGAAATTATTTCTGATCTGATTCCCTCTATACCTTTCTGCAGTTGTTTCTTTACTTCAGATACTATTATTTCAGAGATTTCAGGTGTGTGATTTCCAGTTTTTTTCTGTGATGTTGTCTCTTGTGTTTGTTCTCAGTGGGCTCTGGGGCTGAGAGTGCATTTTGCTCCTTCTCTTTGTCATTTTGTATAGCCCTGCCTTCTGACCTTTGGTGTGGAGCTTTGGTACAGTTTCGACTTAGCATCAGGTCCAGATCTACAAAGTTGAAACTCATCTACGTGGGCGTGGCTTGGGTCTGGCTGCTGTGCTCCACTTCTTCCTGCTGCAGCCCTTGGAAATAAACTCACTGTGCTACTCTGGCAAGATGTTCTGCTCCTGGATCAGCTGGGTAGGTTTTGCCTCTAGCCTCTCTGCAGGGAGTTCTGCCACAGGTTCCACACTGGGCCTGTCTGATGGAAGGAGTTCCACACATACGCCTGGCCTGGGTGCTGACTGAAATGAGGATGTGGTGGGCCAGCAGGAGGTCCCACTCACATGCTGGGCCTGGGAGCTGGCTGCAGTGAGGATCTGGTGGGCTGGCTGGGGATCCCACACACTCTGGGCCTAGGCACTGCCTGGAATGAGGATCCGGAGGGCTCGAGGCTGCCCTGCTCACACACCCAGCCTGGGTGCTGGCTGGGATCTCCCCTCTGACTTGAACATGATCTTCCTGCTTCCTTATATCCATCCTTGCTTTGCTTCTTATTTACGCTTTGGGTTTTTCACACAAGAGAAACAATGCGATATTTCAACTTGTGCATTTGATTTATTTCACTTAAGATTATCGTCTCAAGATGCATACGTTTACGCTTTCTGCGCTGCCCAGCCAGGGTCCATATGGCGTTGTTCTTGATTCCCATTGTAACTTAAAGGGAAACTTCACAATGTCTGGAGCCTTGATGTCCTGCAAATGAAGGAGGAGGATGTCCTCAAGTTCCTTGCTGCAGGAACCCACTTAGGTGGTACCAACCTGGATTTCCAGATGGAGCAGTATATCTATAAAAGGAAAAGTGATGGAATCTACATCATACATCTGAAGCGGACTTGGGAGAAGCTCCTCCTGGCAGCTTGAGCCATAATGGCCATTGAAAACCATGCTGATGTCAGCATCGTATCCTCTAGGAACACAGGCCAGCGGGCTGTGCTGAAGTTTGCTGCTGCCACTGGAGCTCCTCCTATTGCTGGCCACTTCACTCCTGGAACCTTCACTAAACAGATCCAGGCCGCCTTTAGAGAGCCACGTCTTCTGGTGGTTACTGACCCCAGGGCTGACCACCAGGCCCTCACGGAGGCATCTTATGTCAATCTGCCAACCATTGCTCTGTGCAACACGGATTCTCCTCTGCGCTATGTGGACATTGCTATTCCATGCAATAATCAGGGAGCTCACTGTGTGGGTCTTATGTGGTGGGTGCTGGCCTGGGAAGTGCTGCGCATGCGTGGCACTATTTCCTGTGAACATCCATGGGAAGTCATGCCTGATCTCTACTTCTACTGGGATCCTGAAGAGATTGAAAAGGAAGAGCAGGCTGCTGCTGAAAAGGCTGTGACCAAGGAGGAATTTCAGGGTGAATGGACTGCACCAGCTCCGGAGTTCACTGCTGCTCAGCCTGAGGTTGCAGACTGGTCTGAAGGCATGCAGGTGTGCCCATTCAGCAGTTCCCCACTGAAGACTGGAGTGCGCAGCTGGCCACAGAAGATTGGTCTGCAGTCCCCACCACGCAGGCCACTGAGTGGGTAGGAACTACCACCCAGTGGTCTTGAGCTGTTCTGCTGACACTGAAGCAAAATGAGAATGAGGCTGATGAAAAATAAAACATTTTCTAAAAGTTAAAAAAAAAAAAGATGCATACGTTTACCTAAAAATGTGTCATTCATCCTTCTTTATTGTAGAGTAATACTCCCTGTGTATTACAACACCACATTTTCTTGGCGTTGAAGAGAGTATGGGCTGCATCCAGGGCTGAGCTATCGTGAGTTGTGTTGCCAGAGACACGGGTATGCACACGTCACTGTGGTGTACTGGGAAGCGGAAGATGTCTCGTACATGTACGGTGACTTTTCTCCATTGGGAAGATGAATGTCACTCATGGCTCTAAGCTTAGCTTTGTGGAGATTCAGCCTGGAGAAGTAGAGAAGCCGTGCAGAGAACGGACTGTCTGGCCTCACACTGACCCTCTTGGAGCCTCGGGGTCCTGTGCACAGTGGTGACTGCACAGGAATTGGCCGCCCATAGGGCACTTGAGAGGGCGTGAGAGGCGGCATCGGGACAGTGTCTAGTTTGGCGCCGAGTCCAACACTAACCGGGCCATCAGCGCCTTCTCTGGCCTTATCTTGTGTTTTCCCCTCTAAGGCTTTCCGTCCAGCCAAGCTGGTGAGCGCACCACTGTGCTCACCTCACCCTTCCTCCTGGAATGGCAGCTCCAGCTTTCCCACTGACCTGAGGACTGTGACTCATTGGAAGCCCTGCTGGGGAAGCCCGTAGACTTTATGTCGCCTTCTTAAGCCGTCTAGGCTCTGACAGTTGTTTTTCCTTTGAACTCTTCTAAACCCCTCTAGCGCTTCAGTCAGTATTTACACAAGCCTTAGTATTTCTTGTCAGATGACTTAATATTTCATGAATGTAACAGAGATAATATTTTCAAATAGCTCTTGTTTTTTCATGACTTATTGCCTCCTTTCCTCTACCATTTTCTCTTTTAGGATGAGACTAAGAGCCTGAAATGAGGGAAAGAGGAGACTCTGACAGAAGGAACTGACTTCCTAGGGGACAGAGGAAGAGCCGGTATTGGGTGGAAGGCCTGAGGGAGGGAGGCAAAGTTCACTTGCAGAAGACTTTCCCTCCTCTCACTGGAATCTGGCACTGGAGATGGTGGTGGCTCAGGGGGCAGAACAATAAAAACTGTGGACGCATACCATGGCCTCGTCCCTCGCCTCCCTCACAGGGAGCCAAAGCACTGCAGATCCTGCCGAGAAGCTCAGAATTTGGGCTGGCACTTCTGCCTGTAATGTGTGCAGGTCGTAGACTAGGAAAGGTTAAGTGAAATGGCTAACATTAGATCTTAGCTCCCTGCGGTGTCTGCTTTAGGGGACACAGCGGTCATCATGTGGCCCTTGTCCACTGAGTCCTTGATGACTCTAGTTTAGGAGTCCAGCAGCCATAGGTGAAGAAGTGCTCAGCCCAGAGCCAGCAGGCCACCTTCCTGTCACCCACAGTGCACCTCTGAGGGTTCATAGTGCCAGTGAGAGCAGGGATGGGACCAGACCAGGAAGCAGCTCAGTGGCTTCAGCCACAGGGAGGAAAGACCCAGAGTGGGCTGAAAGGAAGCATGCCATGAAGGGGCGGAATGCTCAAGGCTACAGGCTGCTGAGGAAGTTCTCCAAGGGAAGTCTCCCCAAAGCTTCACTCTGACAGACTGACTGCTGGCTCAATCCCAGCTCTCGCTGGCCTGGAGTCCCGGTGTGTGTGTGTGGCTCTCGCGGTGTTCCTTCAGTCACCCCTGCCTCCAGGCTGTGTTAAGCTTCTGGCTGTTTCCGTACATTCACTGGGATTTCTACTTGACAGGCTTCAATTATCGGAGTAGTTACTTGGGCTTTATAGTGAGAGAGGACACTTTTGAGGCTCAGAATTCCCCAAAGAATTCAGCTGTTCATGTAACATCCAGGTGGGAGCAGTGGTGGGGAGGCAGGACATGCTGCCCGTGCAGAGGCAACATGACGTGAATTTACTGCTGCTGGGTGCAGCAGGCAGAGAGTGACAGGGCCTTCTGCCATGAACAGACAGGTGGGTCCCTTTCACAGGCCGGGAGGGGGTGTTGGGCAGAAGATTTTAATGAACATCTGTGGTCAAAGTTCTCTGGCTGTCTTGCACCCCAGTGGGCAAGGTCCTGTGAAAGTCCAGTGTAAATTTCCAGATATCTCCCATTGTCCCCAAGACAGGCACAATGCCTTGTCCTGTCCTGTCACCCTGATGTCCTGTGCTTGCCGAGGACAGGGTAGGTGCTAAGCTGAGTTCCCTGCGAGAGCAGTGCCTCTGCCAGTGAGCAGGTTGGGGGCTGGAGGAGTCAGGTCTGAGGCACACCCTACATTCCAGTCTTCTAGTTATTATTAAAAAGGAAAAGAAAAAAGAAGAGAAAAAGGAGTGGGAATGGGTTCTTGTGGCCTCTTCACACAGGAGCTGAGTCGGCAGCCTAGTGGGAGAGAACTCTTGAGGAACAGGGCTGTGTCAAGGAGGAGCCCATTCCAGCTCCTGTCCGTTGGCAATGGCTCACATGCAAACTGTAACACAGAGGAGTCTGGGAAGGTGGGGAAATTCAGACCTGGGGAGCGACTGGGACAGCTGGGTAGGCTGCTGTTGCCTTGGAAATGCAGTGCCAGCAACTTTTGCTAGGGCAGGATGGGAATGCTCAGCAAAGAATTGGTTAGCATTAAAGGTTTTTTATAAAGATGATTTGGACCCATTGAGAAAAGCTTCCAGCCATACTAACTGAGCTAAAGGTCATAGGTAAAGGGAGGGGAGTTCGTTTTTTCAAATTAGGTTGCATTGGACACTTTAGTCATACATAATGATCATATTCATCAAAGAGAATTTGTACCTGTTTTATTTTTTCTCCCATCCTCCTTATTCATGAAATGCTATATCCATACTTTTCTTCCTTCTCTCTCTCTCTCTCTCTATCTCCGGCTTTCTCTCACTTTTCTCTTCTAACCCCTTCCCCTGTCTTGGGGAGGGAAGTTTAA
The DNA here is from genome assembly GCA_004027915.1 of Capromys pilorides. NCBI lineage: Eukaryota > Metazoa > Chordata > Mammalia > Rodentia > Capromyidae > Capromys > Capromys pilorides. Next base: position 12,674 of record PVKN010014021.1, on the reverse strand, counting down.
TTAGTTGTGTGGGAAACACAAGTACAGTGAGAAGAGTATTTTATCCCTGAGATAAAAGACAATTGAATTGAAATTTTAGGAAAATTTGAGGTTAATGAAAAAGGCACTTGGGTGTTTTTGGAATTTTGGTTAGCCTGACAGATGTGGGGGAGATTGTGACTTTCAAGAACGGAATTGGTTAGATGAGGGATACTCAGCTCTAGTCCCCTCAGAGCCTGACTGGAGATTGGCTGTTGATGCTGGGAGGGCTGGGGGGATGTGGCTTTAGTGGACTGCTGAGAGGTGTTTGATTGAGAGCCAGGGAAGGAGAGGAGGTGTCCCAGATGCTGGGGGTTAGGTCTGGGGAGGCGGGGATGGCTTTTGGCGAGGCCAAAGAAGGAAAGAAGAGAAAGGCTGAACTGACAGTGAGGGCCCTGTGAGTTGTTTGTGTGATAATGAGTTAATGGTAAGTAAGTTGTACTGAACATGTAGGGAATTTTCAGGTAGGTGATGACAGGGGTCTTGGTGTCCACTGAGATGACTGGTATCTATGTAGACTTTATTAACTGTGGAGTAAATAATCTCATCCCTTGGTAGGCCTGGCTGTAGTTAATCTCGAGGCCTGGCTTTTGTGACACAGACAAGACTAAAGAAAATAATTATGCGAGTATGGGCCATACAATAAAGTTAACAAGGCTATTATGAATATAGCCAAAGAATGTTTTATTAAGAAGACCTGGCAATAGCTTTATAAAGAGGATAAGGAGAAGGTTTAGAGAATTTTAGAATCTGATATGGCCCTAAGCTATCTAATATCTTGAATTGCCATAGAGATATGAGAAGGATCAGGACTGTACACACAGCATTTAGCTCTTCTAGTAGCACAAACATCTTTTTCCTCTGGTGTTTCCTTTTTCATGTGTCTTTTATAGTAAAGAGCTGTTATTTTGGAGGGCCTATAGATAGGTGACAAAAGCGTGTCTATATTTTCTGATTATACTTTTCTGTTGGGTGTTTAAGACCAAGTTAAAATGAGTGCTGTGCTAACTAAAGTTGACTTCTCACGTCCATCAGGTCGTGCGAGCCTCTCCAGGCATTGTTCTGAGAACCACGTACAGAGCCTCTCCACTCTTGGGTCAGCATCAGTTATCAGGATGGGCCTCAGTCCTACTTGGCCACGTCCTGGTGACCCTCCTTAGGCACACTGCACATCTTACTAATCTCTGTGCTCTGGGGTTTATCAATCTCCATGTTTAGGAACTTGAGTAACTAATGAGAGTTGTAGGTCTTGTAGAAAAGGTCTTATATCTCAGGTCTCTGATGACCTTGGAGGGCCAGGGTCAAAATGTTGTTGTAGGCAGCTAAAGTAGATAGAAATATTATAGGCCTTCAGACAGGGCTAGGCCCTCAGGGAGACAGCATGGAAGGCAAGGTGACTTTGCAACTTTGGAACAGACAGATCCTCCTGCTGTGGGCTAGACCTCAGTGACAACAAAAAAAAAAAGAGTAAACAAAAGTAGCCACACACTTCCCTAGGGATGTGTATCAGGGATTGATACTCTAAATAGGTATCAGTCACCTTGAAAGAGTGAGAAAGAGCCACTAACCCAATCCCCAATAGGAAGAAGCCCTGTTCTGTATTCATGTCCGCTGGCTGGGTGACTCATTTTCCCATTTGATCCCAGTTTAATCAATTTTACCTGAGCAATTGTACTTGTAGTCTTATTAGTTGATCATAGTTTTGTTCTGCTTCGTGTATGAGTTCCTATGTTCTCCACTTTAGACTCACCTTACCACATGACTTTGCCCTATAAAAATCCCTAGAAAAGACAGGTTCCTTGGCAACCCACTTGAGTCTCCCTTTTGTCTGCCAATAAATATATTCAGCACTTAACCTCCATTGTTCCTAAAATTCATTCTTCAGTTTTAGAGAACACAAACTCATCCCAGATAACTTTCAGGTTGGGAGATTCATTCCCTTACAGCCGTACTGGCTGTCCTCTTAGCCCCGCTGTCTGTCTAGTTCTGGTCTCTGACTTTCGTTGCTGAACACCCAGAAGAGATTAGTTATATCAGTTCTAGTCAGCAGATGTAAAGCGCATAGCAAATGTGCATGGAGGACAGGGAACTTGCCTGGAAGGGGTGGGGCTGGGTCTCTTCCTGGCCTCCTAGGAGGTGTTTGATGCCTACTTAGAATATTAATCATTAATGCTTATCGCTAGGGAAATGTGTAGGCGTAGTCACTTTATCTTTTGTCTTGAGGTCTGACCTTTAAGGAATGCATCTCTCAATGCATCTCCTGTACTGATTCCTTTAAAGGCCCATCCCTGTCTGACTGCCTGTAATATTTCTAACTGACTTAGCTGTCTATAGTAATGTCTCCTCAAAAGGGGATTCTTCCTGGGGCTGCCCTCTGCTGTCACACTTTTAAACCCTTTCTATACAAAAAAAATCTTTTTTCTTTTTCTCTCCAAGAAAACAAGGTTTAATTTAGCTCACAGTTTTAGGAGATTCAGGACAAAGTTGGCAGGCTTAAGGCAGAGGCCGCAGGGTCGGGGAGCACAGTGGAGTCAAACTGCTTATGTCAGAGCATCCAGGAAACACAACAGGGAATGGCTCCACAGCAGAAAGAGAGAGACCACACTCAGAGCCTGCTATGTTGTGTCTAGTTGTTCCCCCAAAGCCTCATGCAGTTATGGGGCAGACTTTTTTTTCTCCCTCTGATAATGGTATGTTATTTTTTTCCATTAATCATTGATATTCTAATAAATCCCTATACAATATGATAAAAGCAATTACGCATTTTTACACAGACGTGTAGAAATCTAAGTATATACAAAATTGTAGCCGGTCAATCCTACGGTATTTTTCCTAGTCTCTTACTCTCATTTAATACCCTTTTTTGTTTTCTTGTAAACCAATCATTTATTTGAGAGAGAGAGAGTATAGCCGTAGCTGAAATTACATTAAAAACAGCACAAATCTAAAAGACAAGAATGACAGGCATTCCAAGTGTAATTTTAGTGTCACCCATTGCTATCTGCGGTGTGAAAAATATTTTGACCATTGGGGTCAGGTAGGTCTATGTTCAGTATTTTGGCATTTGATGTTGGAACTGCACTTTCCTTGCCTAAATCCTTTATTCTTCTCTGATGTGTTACTGAAATCTCTTAAACCTCTCTCAGATCACTGGTTTGCAGTGGCAGGCAAGTAGTGGTAGTGTCATTGGCAGCTGAGCTACATAGAAATACTATAGACAGTCAGACAGGGCTGGGCCCTCAAGGAAACTAATTAGAACACAAGACCTTGCAACTGTGAGAGAGAAAGACACTCCTGCTGGGGCCAGACATCAAAACAGCAGGTTAAACAGATGCAGCCGCACATTAGGAACTGGTATTCTAAGCAGGTATCAATCACTTTGAGAGAACCAGGAAGCTTCAATAATGCAACTTCCTACAACAAGAGCCCCTCTTCTATATTCATGCCTGCTTGTTGACTTGCTTTCCCTCCTGAACTTAATCAATTTTACATGAATAACTGTGCTTGTAATCTTAGGGTGGACCATAGTTTTGTCCCACCTCATGACCATCTAGTGAGTTCCCATGATTCGCACCTTAGACCCGCTTACCCTCTTGGCTTTGCTTTAAAAAACATCCCTAGGAAATCCCCCCTGCCCCCAACCTTCTTGTTGGAATTTGCTGATTCTGGCCACCTCTCCTCACCCTGAAGACCACTGGGGAGTCACGACCTGCAGGAGCCTTGCAGAGCACTACCCTGAACCAATCCACCATCAAGAGAGCCTTGCACAACTTTGGCCTGCCCTCATCATCATAGGATCTTTCTTGAACTGGGGTTTGCCAGCCTTCCCTAACGAGGTAGAAAGAACGTTCAACCCCATAGAGCAGGAGCCTTGGTGAGCCCACCCTACCTTCCCAGTCACCAGAGAGCCTTGCTCACCTATACCCTGCCCCATCTATCATCACTGCAAAAAATGAGAAAAGGAAGGAGCAAAAGGCAATCTCAGACCTCTAGCCCACCCAAAACAAGTCCAGGAGACAAGATCATAGAACTTGGAAGTCACACACCTGAAACGTATGAGACAGCAACTGAAGTGAACTAACAACTCCATCAGCTATGGGGGAAATTAGACCAAAAATAATCTCTTAGGTGAAAAAGAGAACTGACAACAATCATGAAACAATTGTTCAGTACATCTAAGGAAGACACAGTTAAAAAAAATAGAAGTGAATAGGAAAATGATGGAAACATTAAGTGCACAACACAAGAAATAATTATAATGCATGGAACAGATTCAAACAGATATCCAGGACATTAAGAATTCCATTGAAAGCTGGCAAAACCACTTGAAAGAAACAGAAGATAGAATTTCAGACCTTGAAGAAGGAATTACGCTAATGAGCACAAAAGGAAACATTTCCTAAAATTAATGAGAAACCAGGAAATACCAGTGCAACAGTTGTAAGGTGATGCAAAGAGAAATAACATAAGATTAATAGGTATCAATGAAACAGCTAGAGATAACATGAAAGACATGAAAAGAGTGTTAGCAGAAAATTTCCCAAGCATGGGAAAGGAATCTGATCTACAGTTAACTGAAGCATATAGAATTCCAGCTAGCCACAATCAAGATAAATTGCCACATAGACACATAATAACCAAGATTCCAGAAATTGAGCAAAAGAACAGTATTAAAAGCTGCTAGAAGAAATAGATCACCTACAATGGAAAGTCTATCAGAATCATGGCAGATTTCTCAACACAGCCCATCAAATCAAGAAGAGCTTACAGTGAGATATTTGAGGTCCTGAAAGAAAACTTTCAACCTAGAATGATGTATCTGACAAAACTACCTATCAAATTTAATGGAGATTAGATACTTCCATGACAAAGAACAACTAAAGAAATTCATGACAGCAAAACCAACCCTACAAAGAGTACTGGCATACACTTTATTTATTATTTATTTATTTATTTATTTAATTTTTTTGCAGAATGGGGGATTGAACTCAGGCCCTTGCACTTGCCAGGCAAGTGCTTATTCTACTGAGCTATCTCTCCAGCCCCAAGGCACACAGTTTAGAAAGAGGCAAAGATGATGACAACTTCAACAACAACAGAAGAGAATTACCAAGCAGAGCAAGTAATTAATCAGAGGGGAAAAATAGGGATGCTACAGTAGGAAAACAACATAAAAAAGATAAGGCAATACATATCAGTTGTCACTATCAATGTAAATGGTCTCAGTTCACCAACTGAAAGATGCAGACTGGCAAAGTAGATAAACAAAATCCAACAATGTGCTGCATACAAGAAACACATTAAACTAAAAAAGAAATGAATAGACTGAATATCAAAGGATGGAAAACAATATTCCATGCAACAGGAACCCAGAACAAAGCAAGAGAAGCTATTCTGGTTGCTGACAATATCAATTTCAAGTGTGATTAAAAGAGACAAAGAAAGTTACTGCATACTTGTTAGGAGAAAACTGCAAGAGATTTGAAGAGATAACAATTATATATGCACCCAATGTAGGAGCACCCAACTATATAAGACAAATTTTAACAGACATGAAAAATCTAATGAGCAATAACATACTTGCATTTAGGGACTTTGACACCCTACTGACACAGAGATAGAGCGATCATGCAAAAAAATGAGCAAAGAAATAACAGAACTAAACTGAACTTGTGAAGAAATGGACTTAGTAGAACTGTAAAGTGTTCCACTCAACAGTGTCAGAGTGCACTTTTTTTTCAGCTGTACATGAGATATTCTCCAAAATAGACCATGTGCCAGCACATAGAGCATGCTTAAGTAAATGCAAAGAAATCAAAATTATCCCATGCGTATTATCTGACCAGAGGGCAATGAAACTGGAAATTATTGAAAAAGAAACAGTAAAATCTCTATAAACACATGGAAACAAGATAATACCTTTCAACAATCAATAGGTCACAGATGAAATTAAAGAAGAAATTAAAAAAAACACCCTACAATCTAATGAAAATGCAGATACAACTTACTGGGACTTGTGGGATGCAATGAAAGCTGTCTGAAGAGGGAAATTTACAGCAATGAATTCTCACATCAGAAAAACAGAATGAGACCAGCCAGATAGTGCAGCAGATTAAAGTGCCTGCTTAGACAGGTGCAGGGACCGGTTTGATCCCCAGCATGCCTTCGCAGGCCTGCCCCCAGGGTGCACTGAGACAGTGATTGAGACTGGGTGTGGTGGTGTGCACCTGTAATCCTAGTGCTTTGGAGGCTGAAAACAGGTGAATCACTATGAGTTTGATCTGTGTAGTGAGACCCTATAGACCCTGCACTGAATACATTAAAAAAAAAAAAGAAAAAAAGGGGAAAAAAGAAAGAAAAACAGAATAAGCTCGAACAATATTATGTTGCACCTCAAACTCCTAGAAAAAGAAGAGCAAGTCTAGTTCAAAGACTTGGGCAGGAAATGATAAAGATCAGAGCAGAAATAAATACAATGGCGATGAAGAAAACAGTACAAAGAATGAGTCAAAGTTCTTTGATTCTTTGAAAGGATAAGTAAAATTGAGAAACTCCTAAACAAACTCATTAAAAAAGGAAAGAAAACATTTAAATTCATAGAAGGAGAAATGAAAAGGGTAAAATCACTGTAGACCCTACAGAAATTGAGCAGATTATCACTACTTATTTTCAAACTCTTTACACTTACAAAATGGAAAATTCAGAAGAAATGGACAGAACCCTAGATTCATACGAACCACTAAAGCTGATTTAAGAAGATATAAAAATTCTGAATAACCCAGTACAGACAATGAAATTTGAAAATTTAATATAAAACCTGCCAACACAGAAAAGCCCAGGTCATGATGGATTCATGCTGAATTCTGCAAGAAATTTAGGGAGGACCTAATGCCAACTCTTCTCAAACTCTTCAGTGGAACTGAAAGGGAGGCACTTCTTCCAGATTCATTCAGGGAGACAAATATTACTCTGATACCCAAACCAGAGAAGGACCCAATCAAAAAAGAGCTACAGGCCATTCTCCCTCAGAACATAGATGCAAAAATTCTCAATAAAATAGTAGCATACAGAATGTGCCAAATCATCAAGAAGATTATACATCATGACCAAGTTGGATTCATCCCAGGAATGCAAGAATGGTTTAATATATGCAAAACCATAAATTAATACACCACATCACAGAACCAATGACAAAAAATCACATGATCATATCAATAGATGCAGAAAAAGCTTTTGACAAAGTCCAACACTCATTCATGATAAAAATACTACAGAAAATCAGAATAGACGATCTTTTCCTCAACCTGATAAAATCAATATGACATCTATGACAAACCAATAGATAATATTATATTTAATGGACAAAAATTGAAAGCCTTCACTTAAAATCAAGAACAAGACAAGTATGCCCACTGTCACCACTCCTGTTCAACATAGTTGTGGAAACACTAGCCAGAGCAATTAGACAAGAGAAAGAAATAAAAGAAATAATCACTAGAAAGAAGTAAAATTATCATTATCTGCAGATGATATGATACTGTACATAGAAGACCCCAAAACTCCACTATGAGACTTACAGATTTAATAACTAAATTTAGTAGCATAGCAGGATACAAAGCCAACACTCAAAGATCAATAACATTTCTATACAAAAACAACAAATGCACTGAGGTAAAAATTATGTAAGCCATGCCTTTCACAATAACACTTCAAAAAATGAAATACTTAGGAATCAACCTCACAAAGGAAGCAATTTATACAGCAAAAATTATAGTACTTTGAAAAAAGAGGTCAAAGAGGATTTCAGAAAACAGAAAAATATATTTCTTGCTATTGGAAAGAAAGAACCAACATTGTGAAAATGGTCATACTCCCAAAATTATTATACAGATTCAATGCAATCCCAATTAAAAAACCATTAGTATATTTCACAGATCTAGAAAAAACATTCCTAAAATTTATCTGGAACCAGAAGAGACCTAGAATAGCAAAAGCAATCCTGAGCAACAGAGGAAAGGCAGGAGGTACCGCAATCTCTGACTTGAAATTATACTAAATGTTACTATGATAAAATCAGCATGGTGCAGGCATAAAAACAAACCTGAGGATCAGTGGAATGGATTAGAAGATGTAGATACAGCTAGAAGCACATTTAGCCACCTTATCTTTGACAAAGGGGCCAAACATGTTCATTGAAAGAATGATAGCCTCTTTTATAAATGGTGCTGGAAATACTGGCTTTCCACATGCTGAAGGTTTAAAAGAGACCCATGTATATCATCACACACAAAGCCATAGTCAAAATGGATCAAATATTTAAATATTAAAGTGAAACACTGAATGTTCTGGAAGAGAATGTAGGTAGAAACCTTAAGGATATAGGGGTAGGTAAGTTGATGAACAAAAATCAAAGTGCACGGAAAATACTTCAGAGAACCAACAATTGGGATCTCATAGCTTTGAAAAGTTTCTTCACATCAAAATAAATCACCAACAGAGTAATTATAGCAGACTGTCCTTTAGACAAAGGACTCCCATTTAGAACATATAAAGGATTAGAAAAAATAAGGCCTCCACAATTTGAAGACCCAATCCAAAAATGGGCCTCTGAGATGAATATGCACTTGACAAATGGAGAGAGACAAATGGCAAATAAATATATGAAAAAATGTTCAACATCATTGGTCATTCAAGAGATGCAAATTGAAACAGTGCTGAGATACTATATTATGCCAGAAAAAATGGCTATCATGAAGAAGTCAACTAATAACAAATGTTGGAGAGGCTGCGGGGAGAAAGGAACCCTTTTCCACTGTTGATGAGAGTCTAGGGTAGTGCAACCATTATGGAAATCAGTATGGAGATTCCTTAAAAAGCTAGGATTGGAGGTCCCATTCAGGCCAGCTATTTCCCTCCTCCAAAAGAACTGAAATCATCATACCACAGCTATATATGTGCACCCATGTTTATAGCAGCAGTTTGTCTTAGCTAAACCTTGGAAATAACTCAAATGCCTATCAACTGAGAAATGGATAAAAAAAGATATGGTATTGTTACATAATGGAGTTTTATTCAGCTATAAAAAAGATAAATTCAAGGCTTTTGTAGCTAAATGGATGCAGCTAGCGGCTATATTGGTAAGTGAAATAAATCAGATCCACATGTACAAACATCATATTATCTTGCTGATATGAGAACTTGAAAGAGTAATGAAAATTGAAAAGGTATAACAGATACCGTGAAAGGAAAAGAAATTGTTCAATGGGAAGGAAAAACTGCGATGTGGAAAAGGACAAATGAAAGATGGGAAAAGACACATTTAGGCATACATGCAGAATAGTTTGTATAGTTGTCGATTTCTGCTGGTCTTTCAAAGGAGCAGTTAATGCTGAAAATTTTTTTTTAAATTCTGATTTCTTTCTTCCTCTTTTGAATTTCTTACCACTTTTTTGTTATTGTTTTGTTTTTCTTTAAATGAATCTTACATGTTTATACCTGCTAATCTGAACAACTAATTGGAAGACAGCATCATATAATATAGCAACCATTGTTGAATTCCTATTACTTTGTTTAGTGAAATCCTGCATTATTTCTAGTGCTTTTTTTTTTTTTTTCTATCACTATTTTGTATTCTTTTGAAAAAAGAAAAAGTAGATTGCAGGGCAACTTGCTCCAGTGCTCTTCTGTCCCTCTCTTGGACAGAAGCTTTTTTTCCCCCAATAAATCTATTCTGCTCTTAAGTTCTGTTGCTTCTGAAATTCATTCTTCAGTTGTAGAGAACATGAACTTGGCCCAGGTATCTTACAGTTGGCAGCGTCATTCCCCTATATCGGTAGCTGAAGAGTTTTTTCCCTTTACTCACAGATAACTTGAAGCTTGTCACGTTCTGTCTTTAAAAAAGCTGAATATCCAAATCAGGTGAGGTTTTTATTCTGTTCTGTTTTCATTGTTGATTTTGATTTTTGTTGAGTTGGGTGGAGATGGGAGAGATTCAAGCTGCCGTTGCTCTGGAGCCTGGAAGATTCTGGGAGAACTGTTCTGACTGAAAGGTATCAAGGCCAAAGGTAGAAGTATGACTTAGTAGAACCAGAGTACATCTGCGTCCCTCCCCACGCGCTTCGGTGGTGGGCAGCGCCTTGTCATGCAGGGGTGAAAGGTGCGTGCCTGTGTTTTCAAGTGCGGCCAACTTCCTCCTCCATTGTGTTTCTCCCTAGCGAACAGTTCTCCCGCTTCACAGTTCCCTTTCCGTTCCTGTGTGTGCCCTTGTTGGGCCCTCTTCTGGTCCTTCCTGACTTTCTCTTCAAATGACTGAGTTGCCAAAAGTAGGCCATGCTGTCCGGAACAATGTAATTGCCAAAAGTGTTTTCAGTGACCTGGTGTCAGCTCTGAGGCTTGTTGACCCCACATCCTGACAGGACTGTTCGATGGCTGGGGTGTCTTAATGAGCTGTCACACTGAGGCAAGGACTTAATCTCTTGGGTATACTTTGTGACTAATACAGATTTATTTCTTTGCCTGACCTGGGAGTGAGTTCTGGAGATATATATATATATATATATATATATATATATATATATATATATAATATTCCCAAGGCTAAGACAAGAGGAAATAAAAAATAATAACTTAGAAATGCCAACTTTCACCACTGTAGGCACAAACGGTGGCTCGCAGCGTTGTTATTTATATTTCATTACAATCCTTGCCGTAGGACACACAGTCCTGCAGGGACACATCCAGCCAACACACCCTTTGGAATCGGGAAAGTTAAATCAGTAGACAGTGAGGCTCTGCATTATTATGCAATTTAGGAAGCATCCGAGTTGCGTTAAGAAGTCTAATTAGTCGTTTCCTGTTTAGGGGACAGTGGCTGTTTATTCCTTTCCAGCTCACCTGGGACTCTAAATGTCATCCAGGAAACAAAGGGCATCAAGGATTCAAAGTGGCTTTTAATTCAAATGCTGAGGTTTCACATTATTAATAGGAAGAAGCTAATAAAATTGATTATATTAGTAATGATAGAAGACATTTACAATGAGCTTTTCTAGTGGCTTCTCTCCTGAAAGTCTGATTTTATTTCTCAGCAAAGGCCTGCCTACTTCCTGTCTGTGCTCCTTGTGACTAAGAAGGAGACTGCTGCCCTGGTCACATTGCTCCTGAATTCATAGCAACTCTGGAAACGCTGTCCTGTTGTTCCCAGAATTGACCCTTGAGCACAGAAGAGCTGAGGCTTATGGCATTTCACAGCTGCTTAGCCTGTGATCTGTATGAGGTCATTTAAGACTGAGACGACTTATATAACTAGGGAGAGAATGAGTGACACTGGGAAGCTGTCACCCAAGTGGCTTGGGACACCATTTGGTCATCACTGGGTAGACATCACTGTCACCTGCAAAGCACATTAAAATTGCTTCGCTCCCAAGTAATTGGATTTTCAGAATGTAGGATACAGATATTTTTGAATTGTGCAGATATATGTTAGGGGAAAACGACTCAATCTCAAGGGTTTCCCCCTTTTTGTATGGACTGTTTTGCAGGAAGCAAGCTTAGTTGTGTAGCCACCAGGTCTCTGTGCAAGGGCTAAAGCTCTAGGGGTCTTAAACATGGGTTACTGTGTTATACTAGTTATAGTGTTTATCAGTTTTCTCATTGCTGGGACAAAATATCTGACATCTACAAATGAAAGGAAAGAAAGGTTTTTCAAAGTATCCCAATTCATGTCTTCTGCGACCATTTCACCCTTGCAGGTGTTTTTCTTCTTGAAGCTGGAGAAGTCCATCTGTTTTCCAGTGGAAGCATCTTTAAGGTAGCTCCTGAGTCGTTTTGCTGCGAGACATCTGTCAGTCATAGGGGACAGGTCCTCCTCTGAGCAATGCAGGATCTTCCCAGGGGAGGCATTGTGGGAAATCAGCTTTAATTCACTAACCTAAGCACCCCCTAGGAAGCAGAGAATTTTACAACATAGACTGTCAGAGACTCTTGGCATTTTTAAAGATAGGTAAACAAATAACAAAACAGAAATTAAAACCCTAAGAGAAGAAAAAGACTGTTGAAAAACAAATTTGAAAAGTGCTAAGTTGTGTTATCACAAGAGGAAAAACATTATTTACACTTCTAAAAAGAAAAGGTATGTTCATTAAAAACTTCAGTAAATGGTCCAGCCAGAGAGCTCAGCGGATCAAAGCACCTGCTTAGGCAGACGCAGGGATGGGGTTTTGATCCTCGGCATGCGGTGCCAGCCCCACTCCCATTGAGACTGGGCGTGGTGGCCTCGTGCCTGTAATCCCAGTGCTTAGGAGGCTGTAAATAGGAGAATCACTTAGTCTGATCTAGTGAGACGCTGCAATAAATACATTAAAAAAAAAAACTTCAGTAGACAGACAAGCCAGTTTTTAATATTACTTTCAATATATTTGCTGAATATAATCTGTATGCACAGAGAAAATGAAAACCAAAAGTCAAACATGGAAGAAATAGTGGAAGCATTAATAAATGGGAAGGTTAGATGGAGAAAGTTTATAAGAGCCTGAGGAAGAAAAGAGGTAACATTTAAGAAAGGATGACAGAAGTGTCTGGGGCTTAGCACAAGTGTCATCCAGGGTCAGGAAGCCAAGCGAGTCCCCAGCCTTGTGGTAACCTGTGTGGGTGCGCGTGCG
>PVKN010014020.1:0-19504 GCA_004027915.1 Capromys pilorides | reverse complement strand
GTAAAAACCCTTTATGTTGTAGCTACTGCTGGAGCTTGAGTTCTCTGGACAGAGACTCTAGTGTGGATTTTCACAAGATGATCAGTGAATTCCTGATAGGGAGACTTGGTGAACACAGTCTCTTTCTAGAGGTCAGAGGTCAGATAGCTGTAGGTCTTAGAGATGTCACCAAAGGTGGCCTTAGCAAAGTTGCCCACAGTAGCAGTGCAGCCCCTAGCAGAGGTGTAGCAGTCACCAATACCAGCCATCAGCAGCAGCTTCTTGGGCACAGGGAATGAGACGATGCCAGTGCCCCTGGGGGTGGGGATCAGAAGCACCAACACAGAGCCACAGCAGCCAGTCACCTTGCAAGGAACAGTGTGGGGCTTGCCAATCTCGTTTCCCCAGTAGCCGCTCCTCGCAGGGACAATGGAGAGGTTGGCCAGGATGATGGCCCTATGAATGGCAGTGGCTACTTCCTTGGAATGCTTTACACCGAGGCCAACATGACCGTTGTAGTCCCCAATGGCGACAAATGCCTTGAACCTGGTCCGCTGGCCAGCACGAGTTTGCTTCTGCATAGGCATGATCTTTAGAACTTCATCCTTGAGGGATGTGCCCAGGAAAAAGTCAATAATCTCAGACTCCTTGTTGGATAAGGAAAAAAGATAAATTTCCTCTAGGGACTTGATCTTCATGTCTTTGGCCAGCGGGCCCAGCTTGGTGACAGGAATCCACTCTTTGTCCTCTGACTTACCACCGTGAGCCCCACGGCCTTGGCCCTGGCCCCAACCTCTGCCGTGTCTGCGACCTCAAAGGCCACTGGGGAACCTCCCTCTGTCTGCCATGCCTGGGTCCAGGAGCCTCCAGTCCCTTCCGCTGCACTGGTGTCACCCACCATTTGGTGTTTCCCAGAAAAAGAAGCTAAACTAGGATGTAGCTAAGTTTCTCAGGCAGGTCTCAAACTCTTGTCTCAGACTCCCCCAGTGCTGGGATTACAGGACTACACCACCAAATCTGGGTGAAAATTCACAATATTAAAAAAAAATACAACTGTATGGTATTTTTCAGCTGTGCAGTGAATACATACATGATCATGGTGTAAACACTTAGTGATTGATCTCACTGAAAATGTAGTAAAGTAAAAAAGGGAATGAAAATATCTGAAAGAATTAAATCTTCATCTAGCAAAAACAAGTCAAGCTCTGCATGGTGGCACTTGTCTCTAGCCCCAGTTAGTTAAGGGGCTGAGGCAGGAGGATCACTGGAGCCTTAAGTTCAAGATCAGCCTGGGAAACAAGCCCCCATCTTTTATTTTTTAAAGGAAGGAAAGGAAAAAACCAAGAAACTCTACACATTTTACCAAAATTTTGATAAATAATGAAATAATAGTATAAAATTATTGTTAGAGTTATAAGTCCTAATACCAGAACTTGGGGGTCAGGGAGATAGCTCAGTAGAATAAGTGCATGCCTGGCAAGCACAAGGTCCTGAGTTCAATCCCTGGTGCCGGAAAAAAAAAAAGTTAGATATTTGCCTGCCTAGTACCAGGACACATGAGAATTGCTGAAATGAAATATAAGGAAGCTAGGAAAGAGAGCTGGGAAACTTAGCATTTACTGATTCTAGATGAATGGGACCTAATATTGATCTAAAGCTATTATTGGAGTAAGGCCCTAATGTTATATCACATTTTTTTCTTTGTCCGCACCAGTCTTCTGAATCTGTCGTAAACAGTTATAAACAGTTACAGCCAATGCATTTACACTAGAACATGGTCAATGTGCCATCCTGGAAAATGAATGACAGCCCCCAGGAAGATATTGTAATGAAAAATGTCTGAGGGCTACAAATAGTGGTCAGAAACGCAGCAAGGGAGCTTGGCTGGTACTTTAACTTATTTCAAAATGTGCAGTGTGTGGTCACTCTTGTGCAGCAGGTACACAGGCCTTTGGTTTTATATGCATGGTGCAGTTCTGACTCATTCTATAGAGCCTCCTTTTTCTGTAGATGCAAATAAAATATTGTTATTATAGAAAAATTTAAACATATGGACAAAAATAGAGAGAAAATTTAGTGAGCTTTAATGTAACTCTCATGCAGCTATAGCAGTCCTATATTCCAAGGAGTATATTCCTATATTCCTACTCCTTATTTCTTCTGAGTTATTTTGAAGCTAATTCCAAACATCATCTAACTTCATCTGTAAATATTTCCGCTGTATTTCTAATATTAAAGGACTCCTCCATTTAAAAACAATCACAATATCCTCATCAACCACACTATAAAAATCAACAATAATTCTCCTGAACGGAATCTTTACTAAAATGTGCTACCACATGAAACAAAAATGAACTCACAGAACTTTAGCCAATGTAAACCTTCCTTGTACTAATGAAACATTGTGAGCCAGTTTAAATACTATTCTGGTACCATTTCAGGAGAGCTAAATTCAAGTACTCTACGAAGGTATGAAACCAGCTTGCCATTTTTCAAAAGTATATTAATACTGCTTACTCATTCATGCGTGAATCCAATAGCTGTTTAGTAAGTATGTGTCTTGCACAGACAGAAGGATCAGTATGACCTGCTCTTTGCCCTCAAGGGTTTGTGGAACAAACAAGCACACATCTAAGCACATGGAATCCACAGCAGAAAAAAATTAGACACAGATTGTGTTGACAAATCAACAAAAAGGAGTTTTAAAGGCCTATGTCTATTCTGAGATAGGTAATAGAGCACTTTGATTGGAGGAATCAGCATAAACAAAGACATAAAGAAAACAAAATATCCTAAATTATTCATTCTTCAAGAGCACACTCTAGACCACCGATGGCAAACCTATTGGAGATCAAGTGCCCAAACTGCAGCTCCAGATCCACTTATTCACACAAAGTGCCAATACTGCAATTAAACCTGAATAATCAGTTGCTAGGGCAGTGTTGGGGCAACTTGGTTCAAGTGCCAACCAAGAGGGCTCTTTGTGCCCACTGCAGCATGCCTGCTATAGATTCACCAATACTGACCTAAGTCATCAATATCTTTGTGAATATCCTGCCCCAGCCTGTGACACTCAGCACAACTCCAAGTACAGAGCGGCTGCTCTGTTAGCATGTGTTCAAAAATAAATGTAAAATTCACTCTTTACTCACATGATTTTTCATAATTCTCAGTCCATCTTAACACTCTATATTATGCTGTATTATTTCCCTACACAAAATCTATACTACAGAACCTCTGTAACTCCTACCAGAAACAAAGAACTTTGAGTTATTTTCTAATAAGGGACAGGGATAATAAACAATTTGGAAAAGATATTGCCTTCTTTATGCTCTAATTTCTTTCATATGACTTGGTAGTTAATTGGTGAATGACTGCTAATAATCTTTACTAAGCTAAAAGCTGATACAACCGTCTGCTTTTCCAGTTCTTATGACCTGTCTATTGATCTTCCAATGAGAAGATATGAAATTTATTTCACTGACCATCTGGTCTGAAAATGAATGCCTCTGTGTGTGTGTGTGTGTGTGTGTGTGTGTGTGTGTGTGTGTGTGTGACAGAGAGAGAGAGAGAGAGAGAGAGAGAGAGGTTGGAAGGCTCTAAATTAAAACTAAATAATTCTTCTGTAATCATGACATGAACTGTAATGTCCTAAGTAAAATTTAATCCTACCTATTCCATAGGAGAGAAGGCCTGCATCTTTCCCAGATGGCCAGTAGTGTAGTAAATGTCTAGAGCCTCATTTTCCATATCATCATGTTTATTTATATAGGCCAGACCCTTTCAAAGGCTTAACTTAGTGTGGCTGTCGCAGACAGCTAGTTTACATCAAGTCCTTCTTGGCAAGACTTAAAAGCAAACGGTAAATGGTGTAAACAATGGTATGTGATTATACACTGCCAAATAATGTGCATCTGGGATGACAAACAAAACTTATTAAACAGACAACAAATAGCTGAGGTAAATATCAAATATGTTAACTCTCCAAAACACTGAGCTGGAGCTTGTCAAAGCCTCATTAACACAGCACAGCTGGATTAAAATGAAAAGAGCCATTTAGACATAAAAGCAGGGATCTCCAAGTTAGAAAGTCTGGATTCTGTTCCTGTCTCCATCACTAATTCACTAAGTGACATTGATTATTACTTTGATTTTTGCTTGCATTTCTCCATCAATAGAAAGAGAGTTTCAGGGCTGCTGCTGAGAGCCCACTAGACTGATTGCCAGATGACTTGTCTGAATGAGAACAAAAGAAAATCACTGTCTGGTTGTGTCCCTTCTTATCCTGCAATCTCTCAAATCTTAATGCCTGAGAGACACAGGGTTGACCTGTGCAATATTTGGTGAGAGAAATGACAATTGGAGGTCAGGTTGGCACCATGTCCTACTGGCAGACTTTGGAATCTCAGCTTCAGCATGAGGAGATTGTTACTGATGGCAATTCTCTTTCTGAGAATTTCATAATAAAATGGAAGGTAGAAAGCAGCCTCTAAATTTGTACTTACACAGATACCCATTCATGTATATATTTTTTGTTTGTTTGTTTGTTTATTTGTTTGTAGCAGGGATTGAACTCAGGACCTTATGCTGCTGAGCTATCTCCCCGGCCTCAGGTACCCATTCTACACACTGTCTTCAGAGGCCTTTTGGGACCAATATGTTTATGTTTGTCTCTAAGTTTTCTTGGCAGAACTGGCTTGAAAAACAAAGTACTGTCAGTGAATTCTTAGACTTCATTTTATCTACCTTCTATGTTTTGCAAACGATTTGTTTCTCAAAAGGTTCATGTCCTAGAAGCTTGGTCCCCAGTGCAACAGCTGGAAAATGAGGAAACCTTTAAGAAGCAGGGTTTAGTGGGAGGTGAGTAGTCCTGTTCTCGCTTCTTTGTGCAGGGTTTCATGCTGTTCTCATAGAGTGGGTTAGGTCTCAAAGGAATGAATTAGGCCCCAGAGCGGTGTTATATAAGAGTGGCCTGCCCCTTCCCTGCTCTTTCTTTCTCTCTCACCATCCAGCCACTCTCTGCTGCTCACACCTACTTATCTGCTGTGTTATGGTATATCCAGGGGCTCTTGCAAGACACCTGCACCATGCTATTTGGACTTTCCAGCCACCAGAACCAAATAAACCTCTTATTCCTTATTCCTTGGCTGTCTTGTCCCCTGAAAGTTCCTCTCCCTCCACACCAGAACTTCCGTTATTCTCTAGAACACAGATCTTGGCTACACAGGATAGTCATCCAAGATTTTCAAAGTCCTGGTCACAGAACTGCACTCCTAGAATCTTTGAGAGATAAGCTAAGGCATCAGTCTATACATTTTTAAGTCCCTTGGTGTTTCTAAAGTGCAGCTAAGGTTGGGAAGCACTAAAATATTGTCTAAATCAGTGATCACAATTTGGAGCAGTTGTGCTCCCTAATTTTAGAGATGCACTGGAGTCACCTTTGATGATTTTAAATGTCGTATTCACTTGGGTTCTTCCATCTGAATACATCTCAGGTACAATACTCTTTCCACAGAGTGAATCTGTGAAGCATGAATATGATCATTTATTGCTATGTTCCCAGTCCTTCAATGGCTTCCCATCGCATTTGGAATGAAATTCAAGGTTCTTACAATGTCACCTGGCTGTGCAGGACTACCCCCTGCCTTTCTGGCTTCCTTACTTCTGGTTCTACAATTTACTCAGTAGTCTTGAATTTTCACGCTCTTCCAGTGGCATGTATAACAGTGACAGTCCCATCTCTGGGCCTGTGCACTGGCTTTTCTTGCTACCTGGAATCTTTCCTTCCAGGAATATAATTTGGCTTTGGTTGTTATTTCATTCAGAAATTTGCTTCATAACCAGATGCCTTAATGTCTCAAAGAACACCATCCTTTGTTTTGTCCTCTAACTCTGAAATTGTCTCTCTTATAGCCTTTATTGCTACCAGAAACAATATTACTCCCTAGTTTATTTTATTTATTTATTTATTTATTTATTTATTTATTTATTTGACCCAAGGATTGAACTCAGGCTCTTGTGCTTGCCAGGCAAACACTTTTTCTACTGAGCTATCTCCCCAGCCCCTCCTAGTGTATTTATTTTTTATTTCCCCTATAAAGAATGTAAACTCCCTGAGGACTGGGACCTTGCTTTGTTTGCCTATAATGTAGTGCCTAGAATAATGCCTGGCACATATTGTATACTCAGCACACAGTAACTGGATGAATGAATTCATAAATCAATGTCCCTCATCCAAATACAATTAGGAGGTTATCCAAGAAAAAGGTTTTTTGGGTCAACCATATTTCTCGAATAAAGCAATGTGGAAAAATTGGAACTGTTAGGTAAACTAGAAAAAGTTTACTACCGCTATACTATGGAACTTATTTTATACTTCATGTAATATGTACAATTTTTAAAAAGCATTTGTCAGGATGAGCTGGTGAGATAGCTCAGCAGTCTAAAGAACCTGCTTAGGCAAGCTTAGGCAAGTGCAGGGACTGAGGTTTGATCCCCAGCACCACATGCCACACCAGCCCCACCGCCAGGGCAGGCTGAGCCAGCCCCCTCGCCCCCCAAAAAAGCATTTGTCAGGAAATGGCTAGTTGCAGTGGAAGTCTTTTAGCACATATTCCGAAAAGCACATTTGTTTTCCTATTGACTCAAGTACCACTTAGATTTCTCTTAAGAGAGATGTGTTACCTGGTACTCAGGAGACTGAGATCATAAAATCAAGGTCAGTCTAGGCAACTTAGAGAGAACTTAACTCAAAATAAAAATAAAAGGGGCTAGGTATTGTAGGTCAGTAGTCAAGTACCTTTGGATTAAATCCCTAGCACTGACAACACATAAAAAGATAAAAAGAAAAACTGAACCCTGTACATTTAGAACATCATTCAAGTGGTACCATATATGCTGATTATCACACTTTGAAACCACTAACAATCAAAATGTGGCATTTAATTGCCATATGGTTCTGAGCATTTGTAGTTCAACTCTTTGTTCTCTGCACAAAAAAAAAGAAAGAAAAAAGAAGTTGTTAAAAAGCAATTTATTTCATAGATAAAATGGTGCTGATTATGCAAATACAATGATTAAGGCAGAAAGGTTCAAAGAGGTTATATCCTAAGCCTCTTAGGCAGCAGAAATGAGTAAAATGTTAATACTCCAGTTGGGATTCCATCTCTTAGTCAGAGGTGCCTCTGTGAAGTGGTACTTGATAAAAGCAGTTGAATTCAGAAAAGAATATGTGTTTTTGGCAACGCTTTGCTTTTGGCAACCAAGAGTAACAGAGTTGTTATGCAATTTCTGGCTTTGGATTTCAACTTGTAGAACCAGTCTCTTGCAGATAAGCACGTGCTTAGGGCATAGGCTGGCATCTAGGGGCAAAATCATGGTAAGAGTGTGGTCCCAAGAAGGTGGAAACGAGGTAACAAGCCCTTTAAGCTGCTATCCTCATTGTATGAGGGGGTGGGCTCTGAAAGGATGGAGAGAGGGCCTAGGACATCATTTATTATTTAATAATAATATTCAAATATATACAAATATCCCCTGATACTATGGGGAATTGGTTCTAAAAGCCTTCCTAGAATACCAAAATCCACAGATGCTTAAGTTGTTTCTATAAGATGGTGTCATGTCTGCATGTAACCTATTCACATCCTCCTGTATGTTTTAAATCATTTCTACATTATTTACAGTATCTAATACAATATACATACTATGTACAGAGTTGTATTATTTGAAGAATAATGACAAAGACAATTCTTTGTATGTTCACCACAGGTGTTTTTTTTTTTTTCCTAAAAATTTTCCAATCTACGGTGATTAAATCCACGAATGTTGAACCCACAGATAGAGTGGACTGATTGTATATCATTTACAGTAATGAGCATTATCATTAGATGATCTAATAACTCTGATCCAACTGTGAAAGATCCAACCAGAGAGTTGGGAGAAGGACATGGGATAGGCAAAATTAAATGATAACTCTGTTTCTCTCACCGAGATTGTTAAATAATCTAAAATTAAGCCAACAAATTGAAAAACAAACTTAGTGATGTAAATCCCCAGAAGGACTGAGAATGGAATCTTTTTTAACACTTGGAACTCAGGATGGGCAGGTGCGAGGTAAAGTCTGCTGGTTTTGTCAAGGGCTACAGGGCCTGATTTGCTACTGTGTGCACAGATTGCTTTGATTGTTTTTAAATCAATAGAAAGATAGTGTTGTTATGATACAAAGATATGGCCAGACTCCTCTTGCTAGGAAAAGCAATGCCTGTAATCCCAGCACTTGGGACGCTGAGGTAGGAGAATCAGTGCAAGTTTGAGACCAGCCTAAGCTATAAAAGTAAACTCAAGGCCAGCCCGAACCGCATAGCGAGACCCTGTCTCAAAAAGAAAAAAAAAAAAAAAAGATTAAAAAAAGTGAGCAATATTCTCAGCATTATTTGTTTAGAAAACTTTCAGAAAATTGAGTTAGAATTTTCTACACTTATTTTGTGTATCAAGGACCCTAGAAACTTCATGGGAAATTCAAACTACTAAACAAAGACATATTTTAGAAGAGTGGACCAAGGTAGGAGAGGGAAAAAAATAGGCACAAGACTATTTCTTTGATTCCGATGAACAGCATAAAAAGAACCTATTAAGTTTAAATTCCAAGAATACAAGCACTGACTGGGAACTGGTTACATGTGGAGACTAGTCACATAGGGAGGAATACATCTGTCACTTTGCAGATCCCTCCTGACTTTGTATGGTTTCCATTCTCTGCCCCTCTACACCCAGGGCCTATTTATTCAGCACTAAATAATTTATCATTTTTCATTTTATTTCGCTTTCTGTCTGTATTAAATTTTTTTCACACATGCAGTGTTAGCATCAGTGGATCTGCATTTGAAGAGGCACGGCTTCTGCATGTGTAGGGAGACAAAGTGAGGTTTTTATTTAAACCCAGATGCTTTGGTCGTAACATCAAATTAACATTCTTCATTCTAAGTGTGTACACTGCCAGGGAAGACTAAGACTAAATCCCTCATGGTCCAGCTGTGAGCTGCATGCAGATAAACACAAGTGGGAGACCTGCTTTGCTTTCTCTTTGTCTGTCTGACTTGAACTTGGAGTTTTCTTCCCAATCAAGAATTGTTATGACCCAGGCTGGTCATGTGAATCAAATGCTTTCTGAGTATAAAGGAGTCCTTGTTAAGGTTGGAGAATCATGTCAAGCTCAGATGGATTTTATAAGGGACTTGTCAGACTGTCTTCTTTTGAATTCTGTCTTTCCAGATGACCCTTCTCATTTAAGGATTTCTTCCCATCCTTGCCTTGATTCACACTATCCTGGCACCACATTCTTCTTCAAGGGCAGTGGCAAGGGGACAGGGAAGCAACAGGGTGGAGGGCAAATGTGAGCCTCCTGTGTTTAATGCCAGGTGGGGGACACCTGGCTCTCCCTCCTGCTCCAGAAAGTGAGCGATGCAAACACTAGACCTCACAATTGTCTCTGTGGCACTGGACTGTAGTGGTAGTGGCTGTGGTGACTTCGCTGAAGAAGGCAAGACAGCTGGTGAAGCCTGGTGGGTGTGCTCCTAATTTGTGCACAGACAGCTTTGTAGTTCACAATGAGTTCTGGCCTGCAGAGACTGGAGCCAGACACACAAGAAAAAACCTTTTATTGAAAATGTGGTTCTCTTCTTCCCATTGAAGTCAATGTCAAAATTTCCTTTTGTGGGAGCCAAAGGGCTGAACCCAATAGTTTTTTTTTAAAGGAACACACACACAGACACACACACACACACACACACACACACACACACACATTCAGAGGCAGACTTCTCCCAGGCCAACCAAGTTTTTCTCATGAATTTTAAATGCTCATTGCCTTCTCCTAGCTGGTGTGTATATAAATGAACGTGGAAATTATGCTTATGATTCATGAAAAATGCTACCTGCTTCAGAAAGATAATTCTTTAGTCATCAAATAAAAATTTAAGATTTTTTTCTGTTTAAGAAAATCACCCTCAGGCCTACAGAAAATAATATGAAAATTTGCTGAGCCACAGAAATAGAGGAGCAGGATGCATACTGTCTAGGTGGTCAGTGGATAGCTTGCTAAACTGATCCTGACCCTTGTATAAGGCTTCTCCTATCTTGTTATTCCCTCTGGGGGACATTCCCTCTTGGGAAATCCAGTGGCCATGCTTATTGCCTAAGAGCATGTGGAGATTCCTTCAGGAAATCCTTCCTTTCTCAGCTTGGTGGTGGGATGGTTTCGCTTCCTGCTCCAAGAGTGGCCTCCCACCGGTTTAGGCCAATCAGTTTTGTCATCTACATACTCACTTCCTTTACCAGTTCCCAGATAAAACAATAATTCAGACGGATTCTGGGAGACACAAGGGCCACTGGAGACCTCTAGGAGACAAGCTTTTACCTTCTTCAAGTGCTATGAGAAAAAACAATATTCACTGCTCCTCTGGAAGGTGTGGGGAGGGGCCCAGAGGCCTGAGGTTGCTGCACCCATTTTGCTACCGCAGTGGAGAGCCTGGAGACGCCTAGGTAGAGGATGTGATGAGATACAGGAAAAATGTGATGTCTGAGAATGAAGTGGGGACAAAGAGAGACTACAGCTCTGGGTTCCCAGCTCTCTCTCCCCTTGTCTGGACTACTAGGTAAAGCTTTCTCTGAGGCCGGTAATCTCAGTGGACGTTTCCATTATGTAACCTAAGAAACCTACTGTATTATTTAAGCTAGGTCATATTGGCTTCTCTATTCCTTATGACAAAATAGGCTTGAATGGTATAAGTCCTTTGGTAAGAACATTTTATACTCCCTATTATATATAAAATAACAAATTTGTGGATATGTTTATGGCTTTAATGCCTCATAGTATATACTTATATGCAAACTCATTGGCATGTTCAAGAGCTGATCAAAACATATAGTATCCATTTAAATAGAAAACATGAATCATGCTTGTAGGAGGAGCACCAAGATGATGGAGTGGTAAGCAGCAGAGAAAGAGCCTCTCTGATACTTGCCCCCCAGACTCTGAAATAGAGAAATGCAAGGAAGACAAAAAGGAGGCACGTGGGTCCCCTAGACCCTACCGGACCTGAAGCACAAATTAAAGCCCACAGGGAAAGAAACTTCAGCAAAGAAGGAGGTAGCTGATGGCTCCTTCTCCCTAAGATAGGACTCACTGTGCAAGAGGAAAGATTCAAACCTGCAGACACATTGTGACTGCTGGTGATCTCAGAAGCCTCCACAGAGAGATATGGCAGTGGAGAGAAGTAGCGGACCTAAACAACTACAGAATCTGGCAGTGAGCCCTGAGAGTTCAGTAGTCCCATGCCAGAGGCCAGCTGAGCTCAGAACTCCAAGTGGCTGCAGGCTCCATCAAGCATCTCCTAGCTGGGCTCAGCCCCACAGAAGGTACACTGATGGTTGCAGACCAAATGAGTCTGGTCCCAGACAGAAAGTGTAGGCTCGCCAAGTTTATCAACTGCCCCACCAAAAAGCTACTGCTGGCTTGCTGGGATAAATCAACATGGATCAGGACCCTGTCTCCACACACAATGTCTACCAGCAACATCAGAAAAAATGCTTGAAGTGGACTCTTTTCTCTCTCTCTCTCTCTCTCTCTCTCTCTCTCTCTCTCTCATAAAATTATATGCAGGATTTATACACTGCATACAATTTTATGTTTTACATCAGATTTGTTTCATTTTGTTTTTATGTATTTGGTACAGGGTCTCACTACACAGCTCATATTCATAGTGACCCTCCTGTTTTCAACCTCCCCAGTGCTGGGATTACAGGCATATACCACCACACCTGGACTCCGTGGCTGGCTCAGCACACCTGGAGGTGGGGTCAGAGCAGCATGTGGTACTGGATATTAAACAGATTTGTTATGCAACCACAAATCTAGTTCTTACAGTTAAACATAGCAAATTACTAGTTAACTCAGTTTGTCATTTATTAAGGCTGAGTTTGATACTGTTGTTACTGCTAATGGTACCACTTTAGCTAAAAGTTATGTAATTGTTCTAAACAGTTATTCTTCCTAGTATTCCAAGATTGAGATGGACTAAGTGTCACAGAAAATACTGTGGCACAGTGCCAAAGAACCAGGGGCTGGACTGAGCAGGCAATAATTTCTCGTCTCCAGAAAATTGTTCAGTAGAATCTTGCAACATAATCAAAATCCAAAATCCAGCTACAGCTAGAAGAGACCTCAGGGAAGCAGTCATCTCCTAAGAGTTCTAAATACTAGCAATAAAGCAACCCACCATAGACAATTTAGAGGCATTATCCTGGGAATCAAGCTATAAAAAAAGGGAAGAAAGAAAAGACAATGAGAAGATATTTAAACAAGATGCAACCCTAGATATCAAGCTCACCAAAGACAAACACAGTGAACAATGAGGTGGAACAATCCAAAAGCCAGCAAGCTACCTGGCCTCTTTGAAGTGGTAATAACAAAATAATTGAATGAAGCTCTCGAAAAAAATCAAATCAGGGCCAAAGAGATAGTTCAGCAGACTAAGCTCCTCCTTTGGCAAGCGCAGGGATCAGAGTTCAATCCTCAGTCCCACACGCTGCACAGGCCTGATTTTTCTTTCAGAACCGGTGATTCAACTCAGGCTCTTGTGCTTGCCAGGCAAGTGCTTATTCTACTGAGCTATCTCCCCTGCCCCCAGTGTAACAGCATAGGCCCTGATTTGATTTGCTGCACTGAGCCAGCAAATGAATCCAGGTGTGGTGGTGCATACCTGTAATCCCACCGCTGGGGAGGCTAAAAACAGGAGTATCACTACAAGTCTGAGCTGCATAGTGAGACTCTGTACCAAATATATCAATGAAAAAAAAAAATCAAGCCAGGCATGGTGGCACACACCTATAATCCCAGCACTTGGGAGGCTGAGGCAGGAGGATCAGTGTGAATTGAAAACCAGCCTGGGCTACAAAAGTGAGCTCAAGGCCAGCCTGAACTGCAATAGCGAGACAAAAAAAGAAAAAAAAAATCAAATCAGAAATAATTTCTCAGATAACTGCACAGATGGTGTCCACAATAAAAATCATACTTAATGACTTTAGAGAAGATACTGTTGAAAAAGAGGAGTTTAAGAAAATTATGGGAGCCATGAATGCTCAGCGTAGGAAAGAAACTGAATCCATAAGATCAGTGGAACAGGTTAGAATAGGAAGAAATACCTCCAAACATATATTCGACCACCTCATCTTTGAGAAAGGTGCCAAATACATTCACTGGAAGAAAGATAAGTTCTTTAATAAATAATATTTTAAAAACTGGCTCTGCACATGTGAAAGATTAAAATTGACCGATATATTTCACCATGCACTAAACTGAATTCAAAATGGATCAAAGATCTAAATATTAAAACAGAGATATTAAATCAGCTAGAAGATAGAATAAGTAAAACTCTTGAAGACATTGGTATAGGCAAAGACTTTGTAAATAAGAGAAATAAATAAAAGTAATAACAACAGAAAAGGATGAAGTTAAATTATCACTATTTTAGATGACATGGTATTTTACGTAGAAGACCCCATAAAATTCACTAAAAACTGCAAGTTTTAGTAAGAAAATTCAGTAGCATGGTTGAATACAGAGTCAACACTCAAAAATCAATAGTTTTCCTGTGCACAAATAATAAATTCACTGAGAGAGGAAATAGTGAAACAATCCATGACTTGAAATTATACTATAAAGCTAAATGAAAAAGAAAAGATTCCATCTCACCCTAGAAATTATTGAGCTGTTATTAAGAAATCAACCAATAACAAATTCTGGCAGGGTTATAGGGGAAAAAGAAACCTTCCTCTACTATTGGTGGAAATGTAGACTAGTGCGACCCCTGTGGAAATCAGTGTGGAGTTTCCTAAAAAAAAAACAACTGGGATTGGAGGTCCTACTTGACCTAGCTGTTCCCCTTCTGGGTATCTTTCCAAAAGAACTGAAAACATCACACCACAGTGATACATGTGCACTCACATTTACAGCAGCACAATTTGTAATAGCTAGGTGTTGGAAACAACCCAAATGTCCATCAATGAAGGAATGGACAAAAAAAAAAAAAAAAAAAAGTCCTTTTATACAATGGAGTACAATGCAGCCATAAAAAAGGACAAATCTGAGACTTTTATAGGTAAATCAAGGCAACTAAAGACCACACTCATAAGTGAAATAAGCCAGACTTACATATATAAGCATTGTATTGTTTCCCTAGTGTAAGAAGTTGAAAAAGGAAATAAGATCCAAATGTACAACAGACATTGTAAAATAGGAAGAGAAGAGAAAGAAAAACTGGGATGGGTGAAAGGAGAGAAGAAGGGAAAGTAGCTCTTCATCTGGCAGCAGCCATCAGGTAAGCCAAAATGGGTGAGCAAAGTACATCCAGGAGCTGTGGAGGAAGAGGCAGCCCGATGGGATGCGCTTTCTGCTGTGGGTCCGCCGCTGGCAGTACCTCCCCGCCATCTGTCAGCGCTCCAGAGGGCTCCTCGCCCCACGCGGCTGGACAAAGCTCGCAAACTGGGATACAAGGCCAAGCAAGGGTAGGTCATGTACAGGATTCGCGTGCGCCGCCGTGGCTGCAAACGTCCAGTTCCTTAAGCAGCAACTTACAGCAGGCCTGTCCATCACGGCACTAACCAGCTCAAGTGTGCCCGAAGCTCTCAGTTTGTCGCTGAGGAGCGAGCTGGACGCCACTGTAGGGCTCTGAGAGTTCTCAATTCTCCCTGGGTTGGTGAAGATTCCATATACAAATTCTGTGAGGTTATCCTTATTGATCCATTCCACAAAGCCACTAGGAGAAATTCTGACACTCAGTGGATCACCAAACTAGTCCATAAGCACAGGGAGATGCGTGGGCTGACATGGGCAGGCCGCAAGGGTCGTGGCCTTGGAAAGGGCCACAAGTTCCACCATGCTGTTGGTGACTCTCACAGCGTGGCTTGGAGAAGGCGCAATACTCTCCAGCTCCACCATTACCGCTAAAAACATAAGTGATGTTTGTAAAATTCATAACCCAATAAACAATTTAGGACAGTTCATCTGCTTAAAGGTGTTATTTGTTAAGTGGTCTACTGATTCACAAATGTTTTGTCAAGTGGAAGTTAAAAGTGCAATAATGTTTGAAGACTATAAGTGAAGACGTATCTTTGTTTCTAATAAAATAAGATTTTTTGTCTTTGCTTTATCTTATTAGCGAGTTATAGGTCAGTATTTGAAACATGCTGTGTGGTATAATAGGTGTAAAATAAGTTCTTTAAAAGAGAAAAAAAAAAATGGGCTGGAGAGATAGCTCCGTGGTACAAGTGCCTGCCTGGCAAGTGCAAGGTCGTTTTTTCAAACCCTGGTCCCGAGAGAGAGAGAGAGAGAGAGAGAGAGAGAGAGAGAGAGAGAGAGAGAGAAATATATATATATATGCAAGGTAGTTGTACTACTAATTCTCTCAATTTATTGAAAAGGAAGGTTTGTGCTAATATTTTTAGACAATTAAAGTCATATATCTTGGGGGCCAGGCATGGTGGTGCACACCTGTAATCTCAGCACTTGGGAGGCTGAGGCAGGAGGATCAGTGCAAGTTTGAGACCAGCCTGGGCTACATAAGTGAGCTTAAGGTCTGCCTGAACTGCGTAGCGAGACCCTGTCTCAAAAAAAAAAAACCAAAAAAAAAAGAAAGAAAAACAAAAACAACCACAAAACATATATCTTATAGTGTAACTAATTTAAAGTTAGCAACATGCGATATATTAACCATTGCTACTATCCTATTAATCTTGTTTTGAAATTTTGTTTTACTTTTTTTTCCCACTTTAAAATAAAGTTAGGAAAAAATAAAATAAAGTTAGTGTTGGTGCAGCTTAGTGGTGCAGCACCTGCCTGTCAAGTTCAATTCCCAGTGGTTACACACACACACACACACACACACACATACATACACAAATAAAACACGATAAATTTTAAAAGATGATGAAATTCTAGTTCCAGTGGGAGCCTCTTTCACTTGGTTACCAACAACTACTTTGTAATCTTTTTTTTTTTTTTTTTTTTTTTGGTGGTATCCGGGATCAAACTCAGTACCTTGTGCTTGCAAGGCTAACACTTATTTCACTGAGCTATCTCCCCAGCCCCCCAGATGATATTTTTTTTAACGAAATTCTAAGAAAGAAAAAATTGGCAGCCCAGCACCCTGAGCACCCGGAAGCCTGAGGAAGAGCTCTGCACCGAGCCTGGTATGAGCCCTGGTGGCCGCGGCAGTGGCTCCAGAGAAAGAGAATGAAAAAGGAAAACAGGTCTTTTACGCAGCTGATGGTATAATTGCCTTTGGATGCTCATGGTTCTTGAAGAAGCTTGAATGCCCAGAGACTTTCAAACCCTGCTGCTCATAATCTTCAGTCCTTTTCTGATCACTTTAGAACTGGAGTTTCCAGGTACTGGCTGGCTTTCTGGTACTGCTCATGCAGGCCAAGTTGGTGATGCACTGTCAAAGGCTCGCAGCACAACCTTACTCCTGTGATGTGCTCGCTAAATCTCATCTGAACTTCCATAGCCATAAAAGATTCCTGACATTTTTCCCATTAGTTTTGTTAATCACTGCAATAGACTCTGTCATTGCTTGGATTGTGATGTATAACTGTGAATTGTGGAGAAACACAAAGTGTCCATAAGGTTCCAAAGTCTCAAAACTATTTAAAATATAAGTCCGTGAACATGGAAAATACCAAAAAGAAAGTAATACCACTTATTTGCCTAAAAAATAAATAAATAGAAAAGATTGCACTAAAAGACACATTTCCATTAGTTTCCCTCAAGATACTCTTCCTTTCTTCCAAGTACTTATCCCACATTTCTTGCCACTTTCGGAAGCAGTTCTGAAAGTGCTCTTTCTGGAATGTCTTTATGAGATGTGATTTTAAAAAAAAAGATATAATAAATGAGGCTGCCAACTGCCATCCAAAGGAAACGTAGGCTTATAAACATTGCCTTATTCACAGACCTGGCCCTCTGAAACTTCTCAGTCTTCCCCGAAGCCAAAATGACCATTAAAAGTCAAGGTTTTAAATTAAATCAAGACACTCAGGCAGCCACGACAATGCAACTAAAGACACTCATGAAAGAGGGCTTCCTGGAGCTGCTCCCAAGAGTGGCAAGAGGGAAGGGAGAAGTGTGTTTAAAAAGAAGGGGAGGATTTTGAAGAGAATTAATGGTATTATGTCTTGCACTGCAATAAATTTTTTAGAAAGTTAAATATTCATCATAGTTTCCAATCCTACCTCCTATACCTTAAAATATGTATAGCTATTTATATGTCAGTCAAATCTCAGTAATGTTTCATTGGATTATTTAATTTCTATTTTTATCTTTTTTTGTGGTACTGGGGGTTGAACCCAGAGAGTTCTGTGCTACATTCCCAACCCTTTTTATTTATTCATTTGGAGATAGGGTGTCCCTAATCCCTAAATTGTTGGGGCTGGCAATTTAAGGATTAAACCTAATCCAGTATTAGGATTGCAGGCATATACCACCACCACTAATTTGTCTTTTAATTTTTTGTTGTTGTTTATATTTATTTATTTAGTTAATTAGTTAGGTTTTTTTGAGACAGGGTCTTGCTATGCAGTTCAGGCTGGCCTTGAGCTCACTTTTGTAGCCCAGGCTGGTCTCGAACTCACACTGATCCTCCTGCCTCAGCCTCCCAAGTGCTGGGATTACAGGTGTGCACCACCACACCTAGCTGTCTTTTAACTTTAAAACAAGGTTTACATCCCTTAGATTAACATTTGAAATAAATGGAACATAGCCATTTATTTATTCAAGTTAAATGAAATATAAAATGTCTCACTGTCTTGTTCCTTTTCTCTGCTTATCCCTCCTTAAATATTACTGCCCTAACCTTCTACAGTTTCCTTGATCTAAATTTTATATCTTTCTTGATGCCTCTAAACTCTATTTATCTTCCTTAGACTCTGTTTCTTCTCACATTCTTCTTTCAACTATTATTATTGTTTTATTTTCTTTGTCCTAGACCATAGTGTGTGTGTTTTAATTTTTTTTTTTTTATGTATTTGGTACAAGATCTCACTATGCAGCTTGAACTCATAGGATCCTCCAGTTTCAGCCTTCCCAGTGCTAGGATTACAGGTGTGGGCCACCACGCCCGATCTTGGTAGCTGGTTCAGCGTGCTTGAGGGGAGGGCTGGCACTGTATGTGGTGCTAGAGATTCAGCCTGGGTCCTTGCGCTTGCCTAGGAAGGCACTCAGTTTGCTGAGCTACCTCTGTGGCTCATAGTGTGTTATCAGTCATTTAATGTGCATTTTCTTCTTGAGAATGGGCCTCACAGTTCTCAGATCAATGTCTATCTTTTAGTGTCTGAAACCATGCCTCACATATAGTGGCTGTTAGGACAGTCCACTGGGTGGTTGGTAGTAGTGATGTTTTCTGATCAACAGCAACACAGATGCCTATTTCTGGAAGAGGATAAGGACTCAAATACAACTGAGATACATGGAAATAATCAAACAAGAAGGAATTCTCTCTAAAATACTTTTCATTTGAGGATGTTATGGCTTTACTTCACTATAAGAAACCATCTCATGAAGCAAGCTTAGTTAGTGAACCAAAACCTACCTCTTAACTCTTGAACCCCAGGGCTCATAGAAACAAATGAATTAAACTTGTTTGACTAGTGGGTTTCTAGTTTAAAAGCACACTGGCAGTTTCTTAATCATAAGCAGGTATTAAGTGATCATATAACACAGCCCCACTGAGGAAGAAACTAGCTAAAAAAAAGGCTGGAGAAAGAAGAGAGGGCCCAGCCCACTTGGACACCACTTTCTCAGCTAGAGTTAAGACATTAAGTAACCAAGGCAACATCTGGGTAAAGAAGGCAGGACCCACTCTGAAGCCTACTTTCTGAGACCAGAGCCCCTTCTGAGTTAAACATTAGCGTAGAATCAAGGTGCCCAGGTCTAAATATTATTGGAAAAGGTAACCAGGTAACTTAACATATACATAATAATTATCTAGGCATGCAGCCAGTGGTCTTTTGCAACCCTTGGCTAGACTCCAACCCTAATTACCATCTTGTTGACTATGCAGATTTGACTGCCTTGACTCTAAAGACCATAAAAGGCCAAAAACTTTACTGCCCAATGGAAGGGCTGAAGTGCCAGGTTCACTGGCAAAAATCAAACCTTAGACGAAGCCCTCAATTCCACCTCAAACCCTAAAACTTAAAATACTCAACACCTGCACTGCTCAGGACTATTAGCTCTTCTCACTGCTCTGATCCTGTGGAGTGTATCTCATCTCTTTTTTTTGTTTTGTTTTTTTTTGTTTTGTTTCTCAAACAAATCTCTAATCCTGCTTCTTTTGTGTCTGGGGGGTGAGCACCGCTGCTCTGTTGTCCAAGTAGCCCAGGATCATAACTCAACCCCAATAATAAATTAGAGGGACAAAGTTTAGTGAAAGAGAGACACTTTATCAGTAAAGATGAAAAGGTAGGAGAAAGG
>PVKN010014019.1:15000-19506 GCA_004027915.1 Capromys pilorides | reverse complement strand
GCACGAAAAGTGGGTGGGGGGGGGGCTAGTGCTGTTTATTTATTTTATTCTAAAGCTTCAGCTAAAGTAGCTTTGACACTGCTTGGGCTGGAGGGGAGGAGCTGCTGGGCTCCGCGGATCATCCATCATCCCTGTCACCCAGAGTCTGCCCGGAGGAGCCGTAGACGCAATCTCCCTTCTGTCTCTACACCGAAACTATTAATATTAAAACCTCCCTTCAAACATTGCCCCGACGGTCTCCATTCTCATCACCATCTGACCGGCCTCCCCCCCAGGACCCGCGTCTCCCCGGCACAGCACCTCGCTGAGCGGCGCCGGCAGAGTCCTGCAACTCGGTTCCGCGCCCCCAGCAGTCAGAACACGTCTGGCGGCCTAAGCACACCCGCCAGGCCAGGAGGGCGCTGGAGGAGCGCTCCGCGCCCCACCCCACCCCAGCCCGCCGGCCCCCCGGGCCCCAAGCACACCCGCACCCAGCCCCTGCTCGGTGGGTGCGAAGCCAGGGCCCCTTGGTGCGCCCAGACACCCCGACACCCGCCCTTCTACCCAAGTGGCAACTTGTAGCGGAGGTCCAGGCTCCTTATCAAATTGCTGGCCTGCAAGACTAATGGAGAACTAGTGCAGGATCCCCATCCAATCCCTTTGAAGGAAGGGCCCTCTTTGACAGCTGCTAGAGATATTAGCCATATTTCCCTTCCCAAATCTGCTCCGGGTTAACGGGCCTGCGGGGGCGGGAAGGCTGAGGAGGCCAGGAGGATCCTGACCACTTGGGCTCCTCGGGACCGGGGAATCTAACCAGGGGGTTCGGGAGGGGGAAGGGGCGTGCGTGCTGACCTGGCCAGGGCGAGGGAGACAGAGTGGGCGAAGACACAGGCTTTCCGGGTCCTTTCTCTTTTTTTCCTTTAAAATGTGGCTTCTTGCTCAATTCCCAAACCTTAACAGATGGCGACTGCAGTTCTCTCAGAATTTCTTAAAGAAAGGGAAACCTTTGGAATTTATTTCTGCTTTTGCTTTTCCATATAAATAAAAAAGTGTTTTTATATTATTCTTGTTTTGGAGAACATAAGCAATTTTATTCAGACTACAGTATTTCCTTTAACACTATATGGTTGTCAAAACACCATTCCCAGTTTCTTTGCTTTTGACAGCTGAGTCTTTCTTAAATATACGCAAATCGGAACTCTTTATACTAAATAGTAAGCCCGAGATAGGAGCAAGCGCCTTCTGAGGTAGCATAAAAAGTATTTTGAAAATTGGACAAAACTATCATCCTGCTGTCTTGGCACGAGGGTGGGGGGAGGAAATGCAAACAAAATTATTACAATTATCATTATTCTTCGAATATTTCAGAGGGGTAAAGGTAACACGATAGTCTGTGGATTTGGCTAGGAAGAGAAGCCTGAGATTATTTTCATTAAAAACCAATAACAGAATGCTGACTTCTAATCTGCAAAGAAGTAATAATTTCAAACATTCCCTCAACATGCACCAATTATCAAGTAAACCCTATAGCATTTACTTTAGTCAAAGGAAGAAAACTGCCGAAGTTTTTTTCCAGCTGATGAGTTAATTTATAAATGGGGAACTTGTCAGAGTTTAAATCAGAGCACATAAAGTAACAATATGCAACTATTTAAATTTTACATAAAGACTCTAGGTATAATGGGGTAGCAAAACTGAGGCGGAGGCTACCTCTCTTTTCCAAGTGGCACACAGCATCTCCATTTGTGTCAAAAGTGTTATTTTTATGTTTAAACAACACTGCACTAATTAAATTGATAAATGTACTTATAAAATTTTCCCTAACTAAATATAATACAAAACAATAGTTTATTTCCTTGGTCATTTATTTAGAACTTCCATGAATGCCATCTTAAAGTGGAAAGATGGAGGACACCCAAACAACATACAACTATGGATTTCTTTCAACTTAAAAGTTTTTGGACTAATGAACTATTTCCTTATCAAAGTGACATTGCATATCTAGCCAAAATTTATATTAGTGATTCAAAGCATAGGTTCCAAAGTTGAGACATTAAAAAAATCCAGAACGGTGTGTTTATTTGAAAAATGGAAGAACCTTCAAATGTCTCCCTCTTCATCCCCGGCTCTGTAAGCACTCTGGCAGGCACTGTTTGTGTGATATTAACAAGCTCATGGCATATGAAATTTTGAAAATGACGTTATTGTCTAAGACAAAATTTTAGTTACCAACTCATGCTATCACTTGTCTGAAATAAAAAGATACCATAACTTATATTAAATGTTAATGCGTAAGAAATCTCTAAACTCATATTTGAAACTGAGTTATCTATGAATGTTTATCTATAAATTGCAATTTGTGCAGTCAACAGTATTTTTTGGTAAAATTGGGTGAAACTCGGGCAGATAAATGAACTTTGTACACAGACTTTATTTTAATGATGTAAAATTAACCCTAAAAAAGCACTTTGGTCTGGCCAAGAGAGGATGCACTTACAGCATTATCTGGCAGTATTTTAAGCAGTATGCACCTATAAAAGAGGCTGGGCATACTGAGGGTGGTCTTTTACCCTGGTTCATAATACATGCACAATTCCATACCTTCAGCAGTCTTTTCTGCTGGTGCAACTTAAGAGACCAAATGCACACCAAAAGGCTACAGATGGTGACCTAAAAAACCATTGGCAAGTGTACTCAAGTATACTCAACTTTTGAGGATGGGTCAGTCACCTACTTTCTGTATGACAGACAACTGGCATTGTGCAACCTTGCCTCAAAACCATTAAAAACGCCAAAGCGTAACAAAAAATCAAAAATGAAATATTTATTACTGCATTTTGTGACTTAACACCTTTTTTTAACATAACGTCACAGTCCTCATACAAGTATTTTAATGTAAATTTGACAAAGCTTAAAGGTAACAGCATTTTCTTCTAGTGAGGAACACGTGCTGAGAAAAGAAGATTTCATGGACATACAATACCAATTCCACAGCAGATCTGATACTAGCAAAAACATTCTTTTTTTTTTTTCAATTGAGGTAAACACATAGAATATCTAACATGAAACAATTAATAGACTGAACTCTGTACGAAGTTTGTTACAGTATTCTCTTGCCCCTTTTTTTTTTAAATCCCCCAAGCTTTGAGTTTCTGATAAAGTCCTAGTGTTGGTGCAGTGACCATTAATAACTTTTTTTGTGTTGAGAAAAAGCTGCCCAACTAAAGATTGTTTTATCCACAGCCAAGGCAAAGAACTCCTAGAAGAAGTTCCTGCTCTGTCTTGAAGTCTTCACTGGCAAGCTCTTTGAAGAAGAGTCCCCCAAAATTGTAGTAAGAATTGGCTTATAAAGCACAAACTATAAAGATCTGTTTGAAACTAAAGGACACGTATGTGGAGGAACAAAGGCTGGGCATGAAAACACATTCTGGAAGCTGGAGTCCGAGTGGAGAGTTTCGTCATCATAGTCTCCAGCATGGTTTTCCTCTCAGTGGCCCAACGGGTTTAAAATACACCAGTCTGTCCTGGATAGTGAATTCGCTGATGAACCAAAACAGTCATTCTTTGGGGAACAACACACATAGTGTGGAAAACAAGGATATATTTTTTTTCTCTTCTAAAACTATTTGAGGCAACATAACGGAGTGATCAACAGAAATGTACAAGTTTAACTTAGTTCCTATGTTTATACTACAGTAGTTATAACTCTCGGAGTCTTTTTTCCAGAGGATCTTTACATGGACAGAAGTGTCTCAGGGAGCCCACGGTTTCACATTTGTGTTCTTGCCACATTGGTCCTCTGTTGCTTGATGAAAAATGACAAAAGTAAAAAATAATCACAGCTGTCTGGAATTTCATATTAAGTGTCAACATCTGGTCAAAGTTCAGAGTGTCTTAAAGTAGCTTTTGCGTGTGTTTCCTTTTCCCTTGAGTTCCCTTATACTACTGGGCATGGATGTCCATAGCCTGTCCGCCAACATTGGGGTCCACAGAATTTAACATTGTGGGGCTCTGTGCGGACACAGTCATTCCAGGGTGGGTAGGGGGTCCTCCGTGCATCATCATGGCTGGGTGGTGGGGATGGCTTGGCAGATAGGAATGCATTGGGGGTCCGTGTCTTAACTGAGTAGGGTGTGGGGTCATCTGGGGAGGAGTGTAACTTGGCTGTGCCATACTCATTCCCATAGGACCACCCTGAGAAACGTAGTCCCCTGGCATGCTCTGCAAACCTGGAAACAGAGAGGGAAAAAGAAAGCGGGTCAAATTCCTAAACATTTTTATACTTTACCCATCAAAGATGAAAAGAAAAAAAAAACAACAGACACTGCAAATCTTATATCTAAATTTAGCTGCAGATTCTTGCCAATGTTTGCAGACATTCAAATTGTAGTTTGCATTTAATTTCATCGCACAGCAGTATAATGCAACACAACAGAACTAAATATTTAATGCAACTAAATGTCATAAAGTGGAACTGTTTTTCAAAATGGTATTCAGTACATTTCTTTGATAAATGCAATAAGCATA
>PVKN010014019.1:0-12500 GCA_004027915.1 Capromys pilorides | reverse complement strand
GGAGAAAGAAGAAAAGACAGACCACACAATCAGCAACTGTTCCCTCTGCAGCACTGTAACGTCACAGCAACAATGGGGTGGGCACTTTGAAGACTGGGGAGCAGACCTGGGAGCAGCTATGATCTGAGGACTGAGTGGAGGTGAGTGAGGAGTTTTAAAATATTCTGAGGGGAAAGCGTCCTCAATCAACTTTTGGAGCTTTGACTTCTTTATTTGCTTTTCTATTAGAGGGACGGCTGGGGGAGTTGAGGTGGCCTACACGCAACCACCACAAGGTGCAACTGGCTTGGGATTTTGTGATCCTGCCATCTCTGGGGGCATAAGAAGAAACATGTTAATATCATACACAAATATTTGAAATTTGAATATAATCTTGGAAAGTTAAACAGATTCAACTGGATATTTGTATGGGAAATACAACATTACAGTTGTTATTTAGACTCTACTCCAACAAGCCTGCTGGCCTCCAGTAATGGAATGTTACTTCAGTGTTAGGGGAAAAATTTTACTCAAAAATGACTAATTTTCATAAATTCTTTAAACAGAGACTGTAGTTCAAATCTCCATCAAGTTTAATGCCCTTGTGAATGACGTGGTTATCACCACAAGGAACATGTTTTGTTCTCATAAGCCTTCTTGTGGAGACTACAGTTCCTTGGCAAACTAAAGTAATAACCACTATTTCAAAGTGAAATGATGAGGACTATACAGGGAGCATCTGACAGTACCATATCATAATTGTTCTAGAGAAAGGTGGAGATACTGTGAGGAAAAACCCACATGTATTATAATGGAATGCATGTGACACATCTTAAACAAAGGTAATAATCTTTTCATAAAAAAAAACATTGGCAATATGGTGTGTCAAGTTTTAATAGAATATTATGAACAGTCAAAGCAGAAGGGAGTGAATGGATGCAATGAGTTTAACTGTGATTCTCTAGGCCTGAAAGCAAAGCACACACTGAAGAGTTGAGGTAGCAAGAAGACACTGCTGGGGAGGGGACACAGGCAGCAAGGAGCCACTCCAGAACTCACTGCCAGACACACTGCTTGTGGTGCTGATACTTGTACCCAATTACCAACTCAGAAAGAAAATAAAAAGCATTTTTAGTAAAGTGAGGGTGGGAAATCTCCAATTAGCACCAATTAGTGAAGTTGCTTCTGAGTGGGGACTTCTGGGGACATTAAAAAAAAAAAAAAATCTCCCAGAAGGCCTGTTGGAAGCACTTATTTAGCAGGTGATGAGGCTCCTGCAGAATAACTGGGGAGGCTTTGTGCCCATAGGACAGAGATATCAGTGAGAACTTGCCTGCTCGATTTGACTGGTCAATCATGGGCTGTACTATTCTCCTCCTGGCGTTGATGAACCTAAAATAGAACAGAGAAGTCCTGTCACCAACCTCGGTCTCTGTGAACAGCTCTGTGTGAAGGCTGCAGAGAAAACCATACAATCAAACATCTACCAGAAATTATCTTTCCTGAGGCAGGGCAACTTCCCTTCCAGCATTCAGACACAGTTGTCTGACTCCCCTCTACCTTCCTAGCTGGGCCTGGGCCAAGGCCAAGCCAACTTGCTATGAAGACTCAGGAAGGACAAAAGTTCTCCAGGAGAATTTTCTAATCTGCACTTGGGCTTCTGGAACATGCAGGAATCTGGTTAAAGTTCACAGGCTGGAAGCTCTCTGCCTTTCCCTGGACTTGCCATCATGGGGAGACCCAGCTTCCCCTTGCAGCTGGTCTTAAATGGAGACCAGGCTCTGGCACTCTGCTTTCACAAGGTATTGTTAGGTCAGCAAAGCCATCAATTAGGCTGTCTGAAGTTTTATCACCAACACAGCAGTAATAAGTGCTGGCCAGAAAGATTTCTGCTCTTCAGTGACTCCTGCAGCTTAAGCCTGTAAAGTTAGGGGTCATTCAGAGGTCAGTGCCAGCTGGGGGCGGCCTTTCCAGCCTAAGCTGGGACACCCAGGGCAGCGGATAAGGTAACTGCCAACCATAAACCCAGCCACCTTTCAACCCACTAGAAAGACAGAGCTTCAGGTACACATGGTTGATATTAGAGTCCCGGCAACATTTTCAAATCAGGTGGTGGCTGAATCGCAGGAATGTAAAGGAGAAGCAGTTATTTTGTCTAAGAAGCCTGGATCTAATTTTGTTGAAAATCCAAAAATAAGTGCCTACTTCATGTTACTTTAATGTTTAATAATGCCCATCAAATATTCATGTACAAACAGCGTAAGATGATAAGAAATCTCCTTTATTTCTCCAAATTTAATAAAAACAAAACAATTTTCTACCATTTGCTAGTTACCCTTCTCCCTGTGCTTTTAATGATGTGTATTCCCCACACATTTGAACTTACACACAGGATTCGCAGGCCTTGCCTCTGGCTGGGGAGGGGGCAGTGGCAGGGGGCAGCACGCAGCCAGCTGTTCCTTAAAAATATACCTATTGATACCATTTCTTCCGTATTCCTAGTTTCAAATCCTAAGCACAGGGGGACTTAATGATTAATGAGTCCACATGAAGCTACAGGCAGGAACTGAAAACTCATTGTCTGAAATTAGCCAGAAGAATCCCAGTTGAGTGTTGGCAGCACAGGCTCCTGTGAAGTTTCAGTCCTCTTAGAGGAGGACCGGGCAGCCCACACAGGCCTCCCATGAGGACTCTGGTGGGAACACAATTAGGCTGAGGAAAAATAGCCATGAGAAAACCAAAGGAGTCTTTTGCATATGATGTCTGTTTGCAAAACAATGAAGTTCTTTATTACTTCAGAAGGGAAGGCTCAGTTGTCAAAAATGTTACACCCTCCTGGCTTTGGGGAAGAAAATGACAGGTAACTGTAAGTAGAGGTGAAGACAAAAGGAGAGTTGAAACCGCATATTCATTCCCACCTGTCACCTCAAGTGGTGCTGAGGAGTATCTGACCGGATCACAAAGACTTCCAGAAGCAGCCCTCAAACCAGAAAAAGAACTTCATTATCTACGCTGTCCCCACTGTTTTGACTGTGACTAAGGAAGGCTGACCTGATGTTTCCACCCCTGGGAACTTATTCTTCTCTTCAGACTCAGGTGAAAACCAGCAGAGAAGCTCAGGACAGCCTGTTCTCTCCACCCTGAGGTTTTTGGGTGGAGGACACACATGGCAGGCCTGGACCTCTTTTATGTGCTACTAAGCCTCTGTGTGTGTGTGTATGTGTGTGTGTGTGTGCGCGCGCGTGTTTCCTATAGACTGACTCCTTAGGTTAAACGAATTGCTATTTGTTCCCTTTTTAATTTTATCCTTTTACTCTTTTATTATTTACATCTGGAGGCTGTTCGCTTCTCTCTCTCTCTCTCTCTCTCTCTCTCTCTCTCTCTCTCTCTCTCTCTCTCTCTCTCTCTCTCTCTCTCGTTCCCCCAAACACTCTGTTACTCACAGAGCTGCAAGGCACCACCGTTCTTAGTTCTCAGCAGGAGAACTCCACACTGTCTTCAAACAAATAATTACTGGGAAGGTTAGAGGTTCACTCAAAGGTCATTCCTTTGGATACTGATCAGAATGTTTACATTAGTAAAAACGGGGTCCCTCAAAAGGTTGTTCAATGGGGGATACACAACAATGCAGAACATTAAAAAAAAAGCACCCTGTGTGCTAGCAGGTCTTTATAGAAGCGCTGAACTTGGAAAAGCCACTTCGGTACCACATTTTCAACGAGTTACCATGGTGTGGACTGGATGTTCACTAGCAGTTATGGCAATGGCCTTTCTTTGCCCATTTCTGCAAAACAAGTATGAATGGAAGCTGCTGAACGTTTTCACTATCCTTTTACAAGGGGTCATGGAGATTGTGCTTTCTTCCCGTGGGCTCCATTGAGTCTCTCTGCATTTTTGTTCTCAGACAATGTTTCTGATCCATAGTGCTATTTCTTGCCAGATTCATAATTCTACCACATTCTTTCAAATCACACAGAATTTAAAAAACATATGGGCCCCAATTTTTTTTTAGAAATTTCTTAACTTCTTGCCAATTGTCAACGCCCCTAATCTTGGTATATTTCTTTAGCACTATAGATATTAAAATTAATAATGAGTCTATAGGAAAACTGACACTGAACACTAAAATTACAACTCTCTCCCTCCTTGCAAGGTTGACTCATAAGATAAGCTTAGAAAATACTATGCACACATTTACATACACTGGAGCCATTTAAATTTAATAATTAAATCAAATGAGGAATGGTTTTAATATTCCTAAATGACATTTCCATATATTTTCTTTCCCCCAAATACCTTAACATATTTTTTTCCACTTTTACTAATCTATATATGTATATATTTTGAATGACCCTTTTCAGGGCTCAAGTAGTAAACAGAATACCAAATTCTGATTCTACTTAAAATTTGAAGACTAAGTTGAAAATCAAGTCATCTTCAACCTTATTAAGGTCCAATCTCCATTCACTTGGGAAAATGGAACTTGCTAGTTCAAAGACAAAAGAAGACTTGCTTAAAAAGGCTCAAAAGTTTTCTTGGATATTAAGTGGGCCTCACAAAATAACATTTTGATGAGTTAAGTGTAAATGAATCAGACACATATGGATTAAGTTATCCTTGAATTTCACACGGGTTTAAAAAATAAGGGGAAAAGAGGGTCTTGGCAAAAAATATTTTGGACTTTGCCAAACCCAAAACATTTGAAAAATTGCTGAAGACATCCAACTAACCAAAATGCAGCAAGCTGCACCCAACTGTAATGAAAACCCCCCATAAGTTATTTCCAATCCAAAGGCTGTTAGTTTTTTCATCTGTATCTGATATTAAAAAACCCTCTAAGTTTTAATGTCATCCCGGAATGGTTTTGAAGTTGCAGACATATAACATACTTCTCTATTGGTATAAACACTTTAGCCCTGAATCAGAAAGTCTTTGGAGATACTAATAGTTCTTTAAAGCACCAAGTTTTGCACAACTTGCCCTGAAAATATGCTAATAAACCTGGTGCCTTATCCAGATTTTGTTTGGAGAAAAAATTTTATTAGCCTCATTGTGACTTTTTAAAAAAAAAGGCTACAGATAATTCCACTAGTGACTCCTTAGGGAATGAGTATCCTAAAGTATGTTAGTTCCATTGATTTGTATTGAACACAAAGTTAGTACCAAGCTCATGCAAAAACCCTGGAGAGTACCACTACAACTATCTACGTCTCTCTAAATTTTACCTACATAGAAACTGCATTAGTATGTGTGATCCTAAAAAAATTATTTACTAAACCTGGTAGCTTAAAAATAAGTTAATTATAGAAGTAAATTCACTGACTTTCCAAGAATCACGAGAGCTTAGTAAAACAGAGATGAAAAACTACATTAAAAAGAATAAACTCTAGATAGCAAATACCATTGAAATCTCACCTTTCTGTCTTGCTGGAGAGACGCCTCCTGCAGATTTCACCAACACCGCCCCCAGAAAAGCCTAACTTTTCAGTTTTGCATACTTTTCTGCAACTGAAATCTGACCAGAAGGAGCTTTCTTTTAAAGACTTTTCACTCCCCAGCATGGGTCAGACTGACAGAAGCAGAGTGAGGTGTCATTCCTGACTGCTGGCTCCCCCACCCCCTTCCCTTTTAAGTGGCCCAGGAATCCCCTCTTTCTGGTTCACTTACTTCATGCCACACCTGGTAACCAACTCCTCTGGACAGCATTCCTTTTGCTAGACAGCACAGGCCTCCACAGGGTCACCTAAACACCCTTCAGCCCTCAACAGTTTGAGGAGGCATCAAGATCCCAAACAGAATCATTTGCATGGATTCATTTGGTCAAGGAAGTGTCTGAACTGTTAAAGAGGGATCAGATCAATCTGGAGAAGGTGGCTCAAGGACCAGGAACCTGCTACAAAAACTGTTTTTCCACTTTTCCTAGCCTCAGCCCATCAGACAAGATGATTCCTTACACTGACTGTTCCTGATGGGTGCTTTAACCACAGTACACTCATTACCTAGGTTCTTTATTTTTTTCTTAACGTGAAACAAAGAACTCAAGTCTCTTCTGTGCCATGGTTATGCCCAGGAGGTCCATTAAAATACACTGGCGAATTGGGCATGGTTGATGCTGTTGAATAGGTACTAGGGCACAGGACTGACTGAGTCACATAGCTGACACAAGTATTTCATGGTGACTAGACAGAGGCCCCTCTTCACAGACAACTCTGAGCAAAGTAAGGTCGA
Source organism: Capromys pilorides (assembly GCA_004027915.1). Lineage (NCBI taxonomy): Eukaryota > Metazoa > Chordata > Mammalia > Rodentia > Capromyidae > Capromys > Capromys pilorides. Next base: position 6,293 of record PVKN010014019.1, on the reverse strand, counting down.
TGAATGAAATTCACACACTTTACGACCACATTCACAGATCAAAATTAATTTCCCTGAGCTATAGCTTAATTTGTAATTTCATAGAATTTGGGGTTTGCCCACACTCCAAAAACACATTAAGTAAATACTAATACATTTACAATGTGAAAATATGATGCTAATGTGGAATCGTAAACAACTTGTAGGTCTGTGACTGTGACTATGCCCAGAGGATGTTCATGCTGGCATGGGTGGCCCTGAGCAAAATTATCAAGATGTTTATTTATCTTGTAATGCTTTCTTTCAATATTCTTCCCTTTGTCCCTTTATTGAATTCTTTTCTGAAGATAGAGGGAGTCGCATGGGTTCTTTACGAAAATGCTTGCAAGCACACCCTTCCTAATAGTTGCTCTACCCTTCAGACAACAAAGAAAGGATACATAGCCTTTGGCCTTTGCTCATGATGTGGTGCTGGATGAGTTTCTCTTACCTTCCCAAGCCTTGCTTTGTGCCCTGTCTCAGGGGAAAACTGTCCTGGATTGTTTTAAGGATTGAGGGAGATAACTATATATAAAAATCCTTGGTACTGTTCCTGGCACACACTAAGGGCTCATTAAATGATAGCTTACAGTCAAAGTGTACCTATGTAATGCTCCTAAAGAGCTCTGTAATACACATGGGTAATAACTCAGAATAGGTGGTGATTATTAAATATATCCATGCTGGGTTGATAACATGGTAATAAGATGTCGTGATCCTATAAGCAACACATATCCATAGAGTAGGGTCTGTCTAGAAATCACAGCTTAGCCCAAATGTCTAATGCCATGGTGGGGATTTCAGGTACTAGATCAGGCATCTGCAGAAAGGTAAGATAGATAGCAAAGGGAGCTGCCAAATAGCAGGATCCCACTCCCTAAATAGCACTCTAGATCCTTGCTCCTCTAACTATATCTGTGACCCAGGAGCATCAGCATCCCTGAAGCTTGTTAGAGAAGCAGAAATACAATGGTCCCTATTTAACACTGCTGAATCTACATTTGCATTTTAAAAAGACCTCCTGGTGATCTATGCACATTTAAGTTTGGGAAATCTGGGTCTAAGTCACAAACCAAAGTTTGCACTCCGCCTAAGAATATAAACTTGCAAGGGTCAAGTTGTAATTGTGGATCAAAAGGAGAAGGAGAGGGGAGGAGGAGGAAGAGGAAGAGGGGGAGGAGGAGGAAGAGGAGGAGGTGGAGGAAGAAGAAGAAGAAGGAGGAGGAGGAGGAGAATAAAGAGAAGAGAAAGGAGGAGGAGGGGAAGGAAGAAGAGGCGAGAACGGGGAGGAGGGGAGAAGAGAGGAAGGAGGAGAGGAGGAGGAGAGGAAGAAGAAAAAACAACCCCAAGCACAGTACTCTTTTTAGATATCTCAGATCTAAACAGTCTTTTAACCACTTGCCCTGGGTAACAATTTATAATTTAATTCACTTTACTCCATCTGTGCCCCCTAAAGGAAAAGTTGGGCCAATAAAATGTTTTTGTGGAAAGTGTTAACAGAGGCTATCTCTCAGGAATGGAGACTTGGAAGATGGTAGGATTATCTTCCCCCCCCCACCCCATAGAACTCTGCAATTTGAGTTTTAAATAGTAAGTGGTTGTTCTTGTGTTTAAAAGAATTTTTAAAGGTGATTGAGAAAATCTGGCATCTCATCTGACTAAGATTTAGATAGCAAGTTTAGCGTTTTCTTTGTTTGTTTTAATAAAAACATTTGAGAGGGCTTAGTGGTAAAGTACTTGCCTAGCATATGCAAGGCGTTGGGTTCAATCTTAGCACCATAAACAATCAAAAAAATTTGAGAAATTTCCCCTCAGATAGGGAATAATGGTTTATATCCTTTATAATGCTGAGCAACAATAAACACTATTCCATAAGTATAATCACACCCAGTGGCATGTAACAAAACATTCCAGCAGGTTATGATTTGGAAGCACTGTTACTCCCACAGAATGCCATCAGATTATTCATATGTGGCTATTTATCATGCACTATAAAAGTGATCTTTCAAAGCTACTTAAAAGCCAGGGAGGAGAAAACACTCAAAACTTCTTTAGCTATTCATATCTAGGATCTATGCTCTTAAAGATAAAATACTAAGTCAATAGACATAAGTTGTAGTATATTACCTCATCCTGGGCATGATTTATTGCAGATGGAAATCAACTAGAAACTGAATTACTTTGAAAGTTTTACTACTGACATTAAAATTCCAGATCTGAATACCTATACACTTTATAGTGCTCCTGAAAACAACTTTCTGCAGACTTGGAAGATAGATGGACAATGTGATGCGACTCTATCAGCATAAAAGCAGGAACAATCATTTTCACAATTACCAATTTCCTGTTACCTATTTATCTACCTGAACACTATGGCCTGACTGGGCTTTGAAAAATCAGTCACTTGATAATCAGTTACATACATTCTTAGCCTGTTCTCATTATGTTCCCAGTCATTTACTAATTCGCTGTAAGAGAAGAAGATCCCAGCAAGTGTAGTATCTTTTTAGCTTTTATGATCACCTTTGATTAAAGTATTAATTCTCGAGCCTACTTCTCAACACAAACCACCTAAGCATTAACTTGCCAAAAACGCACCGCACTGTTTAGTAGTTATCTATTAGATACGTTTGAAGAGCTCAAGGTGCAGTCCCATGCCCTGCACTCTGGCTAGGTCTCTGATTAGCTTGTCATCTGCTCCGAAGAAGATGCTGGCTGATTCTCCCATACAGGCGAGCAGGCCAGCTGTTAGCTGCCTGTCAAGCCCTCAAGTGGACAAGTAGTCCAGGAGCAAAAATGTCACTCCTTTGATCTGGCAAGGAGCAGCTGCTGATTTATAGAGCAGGACTTTGTTCTTCCGTTCTATTTTACTTTCTTTCCTAAGGCAGAACCACAAAATCCAGGAGAAAAAAAAAGTGCCGTTCCCAGCAACATCAACAAGCTCTGACAACTGCAACAGGGTTTTTCTTGGCCCTAACAAAGCTCTCAGGCATCTCCTTTGACGCTCACCTTTCCCCCTCCCCTCCCCCACCCCACCACGGCTTGCAATGCGGTAGTTATTGTTTAATTCAGCTTCTGTAAATGGAATGGACTGTGGCCAGCAAGCCTGGGGCATAAACACACCTGTATGAAAGAAGCCTTATTGTAGCAACCATCTACGAGCAAGCTCACATGAACCACACGTTCTCGAGTTCAGAAAGAATGCTCCATTTTCCCTGACAGCAAATGTTACCCTAAGTGAGTCTCTATTTCTGGTGCCACCAACCTAAGATGACCACATTTGAACTGTTTCCTCTACACTCTTTCAAAGAGAAAATAAGATTAGCTTTTGTGCTCCTCTGAGAGCAAACAAATTTATCAAAAATATTTATCCACTGTCTATAATATCAATCACTGGAAGCTGAGTTAAACATTCAGAAAAGCTTTAGCAAATGCAATACCAAAGATGCCATAGTGTTGATTTCATTACGCTGGATTTATACTGACATACATGTTCCTTATGAGGAAAAAAAATCAACAAAGTCTACATAAGTCATGTACATTGCCTTTCTCAGAATTAAACAGGTTTAAAATGTGTCATCCTGTTCAGAGCGTATAAACCTGTCAAGTCAGAGATGTCCTATCAACCAAATGAGACATGTAACAGTGCAGTATCAAGAAGCACCCAGACATTATCAGTCACGTGACTGTGAGAAGCCACCAGGCACAGAGAGGCACGTGTATGGCTCTGTGTATCCATAAGCAATGAACTCTGCAGAGTTGAATTTGTCAAGACTTCCCTAGATTTTCTCTGTGCATTCACACACATGTGGGGAAGGAGGATGGGAAAGAGATGCAGACTGAGACTGAGACACTAATATTCAGCAGCAAAGCACATCCTGCCTAGCATGTTCAAGGCTCTGGGTTTGATCAATCCCCAGCACTTCTGGAAAAACTACATGTGTGTGTGTGTGTGTGTGTGTGTGTGAATATATATTATGTATATATGTATATGCACATATACACTGTATATACGCAATGTATATGTGTATATTTAAAAATGCAGGGAACTCCTTTGACGATTTTTACTCATTATATCTACAGAAGCAAACTGAAAATCCTAATTTAAGCACATTATGCCAAGCATGATTGTATAGGCACATAATCCCAGTACTTGGGAGGCTGAAGCAGGAGGATCACTGTGAGTTCAAGGCCAGATTGGGCTACAGAGTGAATTTGAAGCCAAGCTGAATTGCACATGGAGACTATCTAAAAAAAAAGTGGAAAAAAAAAAAAAAAGAAAAGAAAAAAAGAGCACAATATAAACCAACTAGCTCCACATTCAGTAAATTTGTGTGGTGTGGTTAGTTGCAGAAATTAAAAGAGGTTCATCCCCAAACTTTTTGAGGAGGAAAACTGAACCAGATTGGAAGAACATAAAAAATTGGAAGAGAAGAAAATAGAGAGGTTTGTGAGAAGGCTCTCTCAGAGCCCGGCAGGCTCTGGAATGAAAGGGAAGGAGCTGAAAGCCCAGCGGGACCCTTGCTCTGGGCTGAGCCCGGCAGGCCAGTCCAGGCTCTACACTCACGTGGAGGTGAGCTGCAGGGAGGAGAACCTAGCAGCTTGTCTGATTCAGGCAAAAGGGGAAATAAAATTAGCTCCAATTAGGAGTAGAAATGAAAGCAGTATGGGGCCTTTGACTCTTGAATTGTGATAAGAGGGCCAGGGAGAGATACACATATGGAAGATCCTAGAGGCTAAATCTGAGACTCTATTTTTGGCACATTCCACTACTCAGTTGATTAAAATTGGAAATTGATTTCTAAAAATTCTATTGATTGTTTTAGGGTGCTGCAAATTCAGCTTTCCAAATGGTATCTTTGAGCTGACGGTGGACCTTTAGGACTAAGAAGCTCACACCAACAAAGACCAAAAAAGAGTGAAAGAGAAGATGTGACAACTTCAAAATAAACTAGTCCCTTCATATTTCTAAAATATATGAATATTTCAGAGCTACAGAAACAAGTGTAAGAAACTACTTGGCTACCACCAAGAAACTACTTTTTAACCTATAATCTTCTAGATTTTTACCCAGTTCTTTATCCAATCAGAGTTGGCCAAGTCAACCATCAATAAAATCTTTGTAGCAATGTCCTTGTTTCCCTTATGTCTAGTGTGTCTTTTCTTTAATTCTGTATAATTAGTGTGATATGTGTGGAAGCTGATGATAATTACTTACGCATGACACTATGTATTGTGACATAACTATCCTTGTAGCAATGGAATTTATAGTTTTAAAAATTGGATATAGGAATATCTGTCTGTCTACAGTAAGTCCCTGACTTACAAACAAGTTTTATTCTGGAAGAATCGTTCCTAAGTTTGATTTTTTTCCCCAGGTGACAGTGAGTCTTACTCAGCAGACCTGCAGAAGTTTGCAACTTGAATATCTGTATGTCAGGATCTATCTACCTGTCCACAAGATCGTATTTTTAAGCAATAGCACATGGCAATCAAGGGCAAGTTTTCTCTAGAGAGTGACAATTAATTTTGAAGAGAACTGATACTAGAAAGTGCTACATTTAAAAGAGACACTATTAAGTGTGATGACTTCCAAATTGTGTCCTTCTTTCAAGCCATATTTTTCTTTTTAAGTGAGCTTTTGAGGTGAAAAACATAGCACCTCACCCAAAATGGTGTGGCAACAAATGGTTCTCAAGGCTCTGCTCTTCAACAAGTGAGACCAAAGCATCCCAGCACCAACCATCTGAGGCCACTTGTAGGGGGGATGCTATGCATGTGAATGTCCCTGAGGCCCTTTCATTGGTCCTCAGGGGCTCCTTTTACTAAACAGCAGGGGATGCATCAGAAGACCAGAGCAGGCTGCCAGAAGTGTTCGGAGTGACCAGGCTCTTATCCTGCTTTTATTTCTCCTGCTGGTTTAAAAGAAAGGATGTCACAGAGGATACACTGGGAAGGTGGCAACATTCTTAGGGCCCTTTATCAATACTGCTGCTTCCTTTAAATGTAGCTCGGTCTCTTGTTGAGAGGCTGAGATTTTAGCACTTTTAAAGGGAACCATAAGTGAGAAATCTCCTAGGTGTTAAGCTTTAGAGTGGCTTCAACCCAAAATATGAAAAAACGAGATTAGAACACAGAAAGATAAGTAATATTAAGAAAAAGATCCAACAAATAAAATTTCATAAATATGCATATATGTTATATTCTATTTAAACCAAATGCTATTTAACCAGTTTATACTGGCATCTAGTAGAGGTGCCAATGAAGGGAAGAGG
>PVKN010014018.1:0-19494 GCA_004027915.1 Capromys pilorides | reverse complement strand
TAATGAGTCCATAATGAGTACTCAACTGTATAATGAAACCCTTCTTCAAAAAAAAAAAAAAAAGAAAAAAGAAAAAAGAACTGACTGTATGCCATTATATTTATTAGCTGTATGCTTATTGATGACTATACACTATTGGCTCTATATTCATTTCAAATGGCTACATAAGATAAGTATCTCAAATTTTAATAAGTACTTTTTTTTTTTCCTTCAGTACTGGGGATTGAATTCAGGACCTTGCCCTTTTGAGGCAAGCACTAATTCCATTGAGCCATGTCCTTGGCCCCCCTTAATAGATACATTTTTTTGAGAGAAGTTTTTGCTATATAGTTTAGGGTGGGATTGAACTTATGTAGCCTAGGCTGATCTTGAACTCATGGTATTCCTCCTGCATCAGCCTCCCCAGTGCTGATATTAAAGGCATGTGCTACCATACCCAATTCAGAAACAGTTTTAAACAAATCTTTTCCCACCCTTCCATCTGTATATTTAAGCAACATATGGAGTTTTAGCTCATGAAATAAATAATATTCACCGCTCTTTATATTAAACACATGCATGATATTGTTATGAGTAATGCAGTAATCTTGTTTTCATTGTGCCTCTATAGAATTTGGGCTTTGTTTCATTAAGTGGTTTTGTTAAAATTAGTGGTTTTCAGGCTTTAATGCATCAGAATTGTTTTGAAGGACTTCATAAAACACTGATTAATTGATTATCTCCTAGAACTTTTATTTCGTAAATTGGGATGAAAGTCCAAGAATTTATATTTCTTATGAATTCCCAGGTTTGATGTTGGCATTGCTAGTCTGAATGTTTAAGAACCTTTACAAGGCAAGAGATGTCCCGGGATTATCTCATCATGATATCAATGTCTTACTCAGTCACTACAGTTTTGCATGTAGCCTATAGTTTAGTTTTTCACTTCCAGTTATTTTTAGTAGAGATTTGCACATCCAACAGTTAATCCTCAAGTAAACTTAGAAGTATTTTTAAAAATAGCAAATGGAGGAAGCAAAACCCAGCAGGTAAAGAAGCAGATCTTGAGGTGATACTATAGTGAGAATATTATTCTGTCTCTTTTTCTTATTGTATTATAGATTTTCTTCATTATCTTTAAAAAAATCTATTTGATCTTGACCGTAATGAGTGAATAAGTTAATACTAGAGGTTTATGGCTTATTTAAATCCTTTGGTAGTATCCTTGAAATTCTTGTGCTTATTATCAACACAGATAGATCAGGACTCAAAAGAATGAAGTTATTATTAGTGACAGTGACATTTTCTTTAAAAGCTTTTTTGCTTGGTTTCTGCTGTATTTGTGGAAGCTGCTTGTACAGGTCAAACTTCATCTGGAGGTCATGCCTGTCTCCTTGAAAGCATTTTCTTGGGAGAAAGGACATCAGATATGTTGATGTTACCAGTCAGTAATTTTTGGAGGAGCTTAAACAAATTAGTTGACATGGTATTGTTCCTTGATCCAAGCACCCATCATCTTGTGTATTGCATATCCAGCTCAAAATCTAAAACTCATGGATGCATCTGTAGCAATTATTCACCTGCCTCCTGCCTGACCAGCGCAGCAGTTAGAAGGGATGGTTCTGTCATGATGACCAGAAATGACTACTCTAAACCCAGTGCCTTGCAAGAGTCTACATCTCATCAAGGACTCTGCTGATTTCCTATAGTGTTTCTATGCTTAGAGCGCTGTGCTCTGGGCTGAAGCTTCCCTGACTCAGCATCATCTAGAGTGTCTTCTTTGTGCCTGAGATAACTCTAGACTGAAACAGCCTCCTGACTCATTTCCATCAACATATGCTCAGCAGAGCACCCCAGGGAGATGTCACTCACGGGGATGTCACACCATGAAGAAAATAATTCAGAACCACGCCTCACACACTGCTGTATTCAGGAGTTCATGTCAGCCTTATCCAGAGAGATAAATTTTTTAAAAAAAGATTATAGAAATGTAAATTTAAGATTCTTTAATTACTATTTTTGTAGAGAATAAGATATACATTAAACAGTAAATGATGATACTAATTAAAAACTTGGAAATTGCTGCACCTGTAAATTACTCTTTTACTTACCTAATACTGAATTTGAGTTTGGCTTGGAAAAGAAATGACATCACCTCTGTTGTCTTCTCCTGTCTGCGAGAAAGCTATAGAAAAGTGTTATTTAGACCTGAGAAGTGTAGGAATTCTTTCTTTTTTAAACAAGGAAAGAAAATCTCTTTCTTAAACTGCAGTAGCAGTTTAAATTATTTTGATTATAACATTACCTAAATATGTATAAAAATAAAATACTACTAAACTCCTCCTGTTTATAACCATTATACAACTATAAAACCAAACATCTTCACAAAATTAAAGACAAACAAAATGGCAAAACCATTACATTCAAATGAATAGCATTAATTTAATGTGGCCAATAATACTTTTTTAAGAGTCTGAACTCTTACACAAATCACAGATATGGTGGTGGCTGCTACATGGCAGGTTTATTGAAGTGTGTTTGCCTCTACGAGCTAAGTGCTGTCTGCATTTGCCTGTCACGTCCCTCCATGCTTCTGCAGTGCTATTGAGTGCTCGTGTGTGACAATCCCTGGTTTGCCCATCACATAGCTGCATAATCAACGTTTGAGGTCTATCATTAAGTGGAGACAGTGAATGTAACATTTCTTGGTGCCTTCCTATTTGTAAACTTAAATGGAACAGTGAAATAACATGCCTATAAGATGATACAGAATGTATTTACATTAACTTAAAAAAACAACAACTGATCATTCCAATGAAAATACAGAATTTGCACGTTATACAAGCTCCTTTCAACTAACTGAATGTCACAAAAATTGTACTTGGTGTCTAATTAACTTTACTCTTCAAATTTTTGGATTTCATAAAGGCTTTTTCATAAGGCTCTTTTCACAAAGAGCAAAGGCAAGGTAGGGAGTTGAAAATGTACCATGGAGCCTGCATTTCTTCTTGAATTTTCTTTATTTGATAAGAAAGCCATGCAGAATTTCACTGCTTAATTATTTTGACAGATCTTACAGTCAAAGATGTGGGTTTTGTGGCTCTGCATGAAGGCAATAAGAGTAATTTATTAAGTGCTAGGAATTTAATGTCAAAATGGGGATCCTTTTTCAATCTGCACATATTACTTATAAGATGCTTTTTATAGGGTATTATCATACTACATCTAGAAATGCCTTCATGCCTGTTTAATTTTATTGTCACATAGGCTGCTATCTAGTTCTATGCTTCTGTCACAGTGCCATTGTGATTACTATTTATTAGGGTCCTTGGTAATGCTTTGACTTTTTGTGTCGAGTGGATGCCCAAGAGAGGCGAACCGCATCCTGTTGCGTATGAATAATGAGGCTTAAACTCACAAAGATGCTATCTTTATTCTGCATGTCACGGGGAACCTCAAGGATTGAGCCTTTGTAACAGATCCATGGTCTTGGATCTCTTCGGCATGTGTTTGGTTATCACACCTCGGCTGCCTGAGCACTTGGAGTGTGCTGCGGCACTGCTTCCATGCCTCCCACACCATGGCTGACACTGCTACCTGCCTAACGCATGCTTTTCTTCCTTTATGAATTCTAGTTTTGTTCAGGCTGACCCTTGCCAGTCCCCTGCACTGAGCCATGGCCTGTGGCAAAGTTCTGACTAGCAGAAGTTAGAAGCCGCTGCACAGTTGGGGCTTTCTGTGCAGCTTGTGTCTTCTGATTAAAATGGGGCTGGGCTGGAGGTGCAGCATGGCGGTAGACTACCTGTCTTTCATGGTGAAAGCCAACGGTTTCATCCCCAGCACCATGAAATAAGATTAAGTAAGGCAAAATTGACTGATTCAGCTCTCACCCACTGTCATTCTCCCTCCTTCTCCTGTATGTTGGGTGGGTTTATGTGACGGGCTGAAGGTGGAGGTTGCATGGACGAAGACGGTGGCCGCTGGTCCCTGAGCGGGTGCTGTTCTGTGCTGGGTGCTCATCCTGGACTCCCTGATACTCTGAAAGGTGAGATGCTCCTTGTTTAAGTTGACTGCCCTATGATGTCTGTTTCATGAGGCCAGATGGCATTTGGAATATAAGTACATGTGGAAGAGCCCAGGGGGAGGCATCTTTTGATCAAGACAGCCTGCATATTGTGGTACTATCTACTGGTCAGGTAATTTTCATGTGGGCAAAATTTCCTGGTGTCTCCCAATTAGCTGTGCTGCCTTTTGTGTTTTTAAACCCCATGATACCTGTTGTGTCTACTAAGCAAATGTCCTGTGTGACTTTTGAAGATGCAGCTCCCTCCATGCAGTTGGAAGCACACAACTGGATATGAACTGTGCACCTAGCTGAGCCTGGGTTTGGTCCTGGGCTCTTCAGTAGTTGGGCTTCCTTTGCCTCTGCTGCAAAATGAGGACAGTAATGTCCTTGCCCCAGTGGGCATGGGCAGAGTTGACTCAGTTCATAGCATATAGCACCTGTATAGGCCCATACAGCAGCCCCACAGGGATGTGTGAGGAATGGAAGTGAGAATAACTGTTGATTCTTTATAACCTAAATAGATATAAAGATGTGGCATGGCAATTCTGTGGATTGTAATCCACTCACTTGTTCATGGCTTGACCTTGGCACATTCTCCATCCATCACATTGTGATGTTTTCTTCTTAAAGTGGACTTTGTAAGTCCAGTGTGGGCCTTTTGTGGCTTCTCTGGTGTCTGCAGCTGCGAGGTTGGAGGTTGGCATGTGGGTGCTTTGAAATGGTGTGTGTTACAGTGAGCGAGTAGTGGGTGCAGGTCCAAGTCACCATCGGTCTGATTCATTCTGTTCTTTGAGAACCTGAAGGTCTTTGCCCTCCACTCTTTGTGGGAGTCTTTGAAAGTCTGCATCTTCTACTTTTGTGGAATGCCTACTAATTGTAAGCAAGTGAGGTTGCGTGGGGAAAAGTAGCCACGCTTCAACCTCAGCTGACCAGTCAGCATCTCTGTGCACATTCTTCTGGCTTTTGTTGAGCCAGTGAGTGGGAATCACACTTTGGGACTATGATAGGCAGTGGTGGAACTCAGACCTGGACTGTTTCCCAAAGGCCTTGGACCCCAGCCTGTAGTGTTATAGGGAGGCAGTAGGACTTTTAAGACACAGTGCCTATTCTGGAGGTGATGATGCACACGGAATTGCAAGTACTCTAGGAAGCTGAGGCAGGAGGTCCACAAGTTGGAGTCAACTTGAACAACTTAGAGACTTCATAAAATCTTTCAAAATGTAAATGAAAAAGAAAGAAAAGACGGGGACATAGCTCTCTATGTCAAGGCCCTGGTTTGAGTCCCTACTGCTGGAAAACAGGGAGGGGAAGGGAGGGAAGGAAGCTGCCGAGAGGTTTTGGCCCTGAAGGGCTCAGGGGAACTTGGTCTTTCCCTCTTTTCTTCCACTGTGTGAGGTAAGCCTTGCCTCACCTTGTATCTTCCAACCCATGCTGCCCAGTCACAAGCCCCATAGCAATGGGGCCATCCACTATGCCTGAAGCCTCCAAAGGTGTGACACAAAATAACCCAATTGTCTTATTTTGAAGCCAGTCATCTTGGGTATTTGTTACAGCAACAGGACAGTGAGCACAGGCTGTATGCCAAAGCTGCACTTTCAGATTTCAGCACACGTGTAAGGCACCTGGAATGCTTCTCCCAGAGCAGAGTGCTTCTCCCAGGTGCCCTGACCTCTGCTCTTCGATGTTTCGGCTCTGGTTAGGGACTGTGAGCTCATATTTTAATAAATACTCGAGTTGACTCTCCTTCAGAAAGTCATTACTCTTGAGCTAAACAAAACAAAACAAGCAACTCCAATATGAGTTAGTTTAATGTGTCAATCATGAAAAGATGAAATCACTTGTGATTTCCATTAGACACAGCTCTCTTCTGGCACTCATGGCATCTGTTGTTCACTTATAATTAGATCATTTTATTGAAGCAGTCATCTTGCAAGTGTGATATTATAGGTATTCCTAAACTTTATTCTAGTTGTGTTTCTTGAGGCTAAAAATTTTTTTTATCATGTAAGTCCACAATTCCAATTTGCAATGTTTAGTACACTTTGATTTCCGAGAAATGCATGCTATGGCTTATATCTGGAGCCCCACTAAAGCTTCATAGATGGTGTGGCTTTGAGGAGGTAGCTGGTTCATGGCTAGTGATACTGATAGTTCTGGGTGTGAGTGATGGGTTTACCAAAGAGGTAAGACCCAGCCTGGATGTGCATCTCATTCATCAGTAGACTTGTAGCCTCAGTGGAATTAAAAGGGAAAGAAGGAAGGAGCTGCTCCCTACTTTCCACATTAACCTGCCCTGGAGCCAGCTAACTACTAACTGAAACCAATAAAAACTGAGCTATAAGGAACCTTCCTTTCTTTAACTTGCGGATGTTGGGTGCTCTGTGCCAGCAATGGAAAAGCAACTAAGACATGTGATGATATCCTGGTCAATAATGCTTTTTTACTTACTTCAAGACACTATGCAATTTGTGTTTTTATGCCTAGATACCAGACTCTCTAGTTCAAAAAACACAGAAAGAGAGCTCTAATGGACATTTGCTGATTGTCACTATGCAATCATTTGCCACCAGGAGTGCATTGTCTTCAAATATAATTGAAATAAAATAGGAACTGTACTGCTATAAATCCAAACAGCAGGAAAATAGTAGGCTAGACACCACTAGCTTGTGGAGGACACTTTAATGGAAACATAAATACCATAATCATATGCTTTTTGCATGAATTTTACCACTAAAGAGAAAATGCCAATTTTAAAAGAAAAGACCTTTGTGAACTTGTTTTTTCCCCTATAAAACTTGAATCCAGTTGTGTCAAAAGGAAGTCTGGCTTAGACACCCACAGTCATTAAACATGTGCTCTCATAAAAACAGAGGGTCACATAACAAAGTAGCATTTGCTATTCTAAAAGTCAAGTACCACTTTATTTCCATTTACTTAATATTATTTATCTCTGCTTTTCTTGAAATGTGAGAAAGTAATTCTCAAAGGTAGAAAATCTCATTGCAAGGTAGGTTTTGCAGGTTGATGTCGTTACTAATTGCCTGTGCTTCATTCGCGTGAGGGATGTCAGTAGCTTCACTAACTTTGCTTCAGCTTGTGTCCCCATTGTATCAGCCCCTTCAGCTCACCTCTGAGCCCCTCCACACCTGTATGTGGCCTATTTCCCACTCAACCCTGGCCAAGGCCCTGGGTCCCCAGTGTCCTACTCCAGAGCGCCCCCTGAGGGCCTGCACATCAGTGTCTCCTATCAGCCCTGGTCACACTTTCTGCCTGAGTCCTGGCACAGCCATGTGCCCTGCAAATGTGCTAGAGAGATGCATGCTGGATTTTTTTTTTTAAATCGCTTTTTGTTTCCAGCTGTTTTCTGCTCAAGTTTCCTTTTCACTTCTGATTCAAACTTCTTGAATGACTCACCTAGGGTTTTTTGTTGTTTGCTTTTAGACAGAGTTTCACTATGCAGTTCAGGCTGGCGTTAAACTCACTTTTGTAGCCCAGCCTGGCCTCAAATTCACAGTGATCCTCCCCAGCACTGGCTACCACAGATTTGATGCAAACTGTTGTTTTTTCTCTCCCTTATCTTATTCAAGCCACCTGATAAGCTTAATAATGCTCCCCAAACATGCCCCACCTTAATATCTGGGGGCAGAAATGGTGCTGCACCAGATTAAGCTCAAGACCTTAAAATGAGGATGTTCTCCTGGATTGTCATCACCATCTTCGACAGGTAAAATGTTAGTGAAGAAGAGAGTAGAAGAACCAGCACTATGGAGAGGTGAAGATGCTGCACACCTCACTCAGAAGGCAGAGGCAGGAACTGCAAGATGAGGTGCAGAGGCTCCCGGGAGCTCCATCGACAGGAGACTGAGGTGGGGACCTCCAGAAAGAGCAACCCCTCACGGCCTTGGTTTTAGCCCAGGGAATCACATCTTAGGCTTCCAGCCTTGGGAGCTGCAGTGTAATCTGTCTGCATTGTGTAGTGGAGGTGAGCTTGGCGTGGACCCCACATGTTAGCTTCCTACTTCCTGAGCCCATTCTGGGTGACTCTTGCATTTCTGGAGTGGTTCTACAGCTTTTCGTACTAGTTTCTCCTGCTTCTTCTTATCCTCCTGACAGTGCTTCAACTGTGTCTTCAAAGGGTCTGCTTACTTTTCCCCTTAAATTCTGGATTCCATAGGGAAATAGCTACCAGCCTCTCTTACTTCTTCCTTGTCACTCTCAGTTACAATTTGACCTCCTACAAGGCTCTGGCAATGCCTGGCCCCCCACTAACACACCTGCCCTTTCTAGCCCTCACATTGCCTTAGCAGCTGGGAATTCTTCCTGCGTTTCTCAGATACCTAAACCTACACTGGTTAAAATCATATCCCAAGATTAAGCTCAGGGACTTCCATCATTGCCCACACATCCACATCCACACATCCACTTTTCTTTGTAACCCACCTCCCTTGCCTGTGGTACTGCATGACTAAGCTGCCTTGTTCCTCTGTGAGCGTTTCCCAGTCTTCTAGGTAGGACTACCTCTGCATTCCAGCTAAGTCTCTTGCCTTCTTCCCAATCTTGCTCTATACAAATCCCAACTTTACCCAATGTCTGAAATTTTCTGTCTTCAAATAAAATACGGTAGAATCAGTGCCTTGCTTGAAAGTATTCTGTGGTTGGTTGCTTGGAAGATAGTCCAGGCCTGCAGCATGGTTTGCATGGGCCTCCAGGAACTCACATTCCAGGCTCTTCTCCAAATATATCAGACCACATCACATTTGGTTCACACCTCCTTTGCTACTGAGGAATCAAGCCCAAAGATAAATCCAATTTCACCAATTACATGTGTAAATTAAATGCCTTTTTGACATTACAAGTTCTACAGATGTTAACTTTTGGTGAAGAAAAAGAAGCAATCACCATTCATTAAACTATTCTAATATAGCTAGAGATTCAACAATTAAGTTTAAGGCTGAGGTGACATAAACAACCCAATAAATGAAATCTTCAAAGTAATGAAGCCATAAATAAGGTCATGGCTAATTTTAAAGACTTCTTGTTTAATTCTTTTTGTTGATTAACATTGCCTGAAACCACAATTCATTTGTAGAAGTAATGTATAATGGGCATTGTTTACTTATGTATTTATTTTAGCCTCAGGGAAAGTTTAAATATTCTGCAGAAATATGGGAGTAGATTAAAACTGTTTTGGACTTCGGTAGTTATCAGGCGAGTAGTCCCCCAGCACTCATTTTTGTTTTAATGTCTTCCCTTCACTGGGCTGAATTTTTAGGTCTTTGACAATCACACTATGGGCCATGATTTCTTGAACTGTTTGGTGTTTTGTTTGATTTTTTTAGCCTCAAACAAAATCTCCAGGATCCTGCTTTATGTGCAGCTTGGCACAATAACTTATCTTTTTCTTTTGACCTAACTGCCTCTGTCCCCTGTCCCTTCGATAATCCACGCCCATGGCTTCAAATACCAGTATTATTGGTATTTAGTGATCTCAGATTGGTGTTATTTCTTTTGCACTCCTGCATCAGGATGGAATATCAATCAACTATTAATATAAATTCATGAGGATTTATGTGGAGCCCTATTGTGAGATGCATTTTCAACTTAGGAGACTTTATCGAGCCCTGAATCTACAATCCATTTTTAAATTAACTTCCCAGATGTTCTAGAGCTTTCCCTGGGTACCTTAGTCCTCAGTGTGGATAATGATTTGATTTTCTGTTCTCCTTCCATTCTTCTGCAAGTTTTCACTGATTGGTTGATTTTAATATAATGAAAGTAAAAAATATTAATTGATCTGCAAAGATATGTATTTTCTTATCCAATCAAGTGGTTAGAATATTCTTGGCCTTAGACAACAATATGCAATGTAGTAATTATTGTAAAAAAATTCTTGGCCTCTTTCATTAAAATAAGTGCTTTTTCAGAAAGATGAAATATGATAAATTATCTAGATTGTTACAGAACAGAAAGTAACTAGATGATTCATGTGTTCTGTGGATATGTAATAATTATTTGAAGCTAGATTTGATATTTTATAAGCAATTAAAATGTTTGAATCCGTATTTATAAAACGAATGCTTTAAAAATGAATTTTCTGTATCAGTTTATGCTTTATATTATTAGCTCTGCCCCTTAGACTGTTCTGGGACTTACTTTTGAGTTCATAGAAATATAAGGAATAATGTTGAAAACATTTGCTTCACAAAGAAAGTGTTCTGGGATTGGATCATTATCTCCTAGGACATTCCTTTTGGTGGAGAGGGTGACTTTTTTAGTTTACAAACATGAATTGGAGTTAAACAAAGGTCACTGAGCAGGAAGCTAAACATGGTCAAGTTTGTGCTTCTTAGTTCCTTGTATTTTAACTGAAATGCCTGCGTGGCTGACCCTGGCCCATGTAGTAGTCACCTTGCCAGCAAGAAACTGACAGAGCTTGGAGCAAAAGGCCACTGGCCCAGCTCACATCCATGGGCATAAACTGTCCAAATGGGGTGGAGAATACTAAGCTCCTAAGTCCAGAAGATCTCTTGCACATGTGTGAATTTGGACAAATACTTTGTGACTCAGAATTGGTGGTAACGTTCTTTTTTTTTTTGGTACCGGGGTTGAACTCAGGACCCTGCACTTGCCAGGCAAACACTTATTTTACTGAGCTATCTCCTGGCCCGGTAATGTTTATTTAAGTTGAGGAAATAACAGGAAGTCTGAATTAGAGATGTTCAAAGCTATGTGATACACTTCACATTTAAATCGTACACAGCAGTTCAGATGAAAGGCCAAGCAGGGCTTTAGTTAGTGCACCTGTATTTTTTAAACTCTGCTGTAGATTTCAGTTCTCATTTATGAATTAATTAGCTGTGCTTACATTGATGAGAAGTGAGATGAGGCTCGTTTGTTGATTGCAACATCGTTGGAATAGAAAAGGATTATTCCAAGTTTCTTTTGAATAAATCACTCTTTCAGTCTTCCTTCAGTGTATACCATCAATTTGTATAACCAGTTTAAAAAATAGTTCTTCATAGTTTTTTAAAGTTATAAGCAATGTCCTTGAAATAAGTATAAACAACCTCTCAGAAAAATTTTGCTATCATTCCATGCTGACTAGATATGATTCAGAGGTTGTGAAAATATGACAGACACTGTTGTCTTCCATGAAGGCAAACTTCATTTAAAGGAAAAGCTTATCATTTCAGAACTTAGGAATTATCAAGTGAAGATTCATTCCTAACAAAGCTTATAACAACCAAGTAACATGTCTTTCATCACTCTCCTTTGGTCCCTGCTTTAATATTTAATGGCTCATTTAATGCCAGCTACAAAGTCTTAAAAGCCATCGTTTTTAGTTGTTTTTAGGTTATATAATCTGTTGGGCCTATTATTTACACAATTAAAAAGCATTACTTTGTAGCACAACCTAAGGCTGATTGGGGACAGAGACTCGTAATTTTTTTTTTCTTTCATTCAATTCTTTATTTGGTGTCTCTAACCTCTAACCTCTGAAATACACAAGTGCTGAAGCCCTGAGCAAGGCCAGAGTCCTTGTGCACATTCACCTGCCAGTGTGTTTGGCCACCTCTGCGATGGTCTGGTCACCTCCCAGTATGCCAGTGGTGACAGTGAACTAAGAAGAGTGGCTGGCGTTGAGGCCAAAGGAGTAAGGCCTGTTCCCCTGCCAGAGTCCTCGCAGCGACTACACTGTGCTCCGCCACACACAGTGTGCTGCAGAGTGAGAGGAGCTGTGAAGGAGGTTCCTGGGACGCAGCTTGGGGAAGGGCAAATTTGTAGGAGGTGGTGTGCTCAAGCTGTGTTCTAAACAGGCCTTAGGACCTAAGTAGGTGGGTCAGTAGGCAGGGAGGGGGCAGGTGTCTTTTGAGTTTCTTCTCATCTCTTAGAATAATGGCAGGATAAAGACTGATAGGAACCTAGTTTTGGCTGACAGCATGCTGCCTTGTCAAGGCATTAAGTATAGGTACTGGTGGGTCAGTCAGCTTTCCATTAGTGTAACAGATACCTGAAACAATCAGTTTATAAAGGAAAAGGATTATTGGTGCTCACATTTTTGTAGTTGATTCCAGGCCTTGGTAGACCAGTTGTTATTAGATTTTTTATCATGGTAGAAGCTTGTGACATGGCAAAACCACTCACCCCATGGCTGGGTGCAAGAGGAAGAGAGAGCTAGTGGGTTCCAGTCTCCCCTTGAGGGGCATGGCCTGGTGACCAGACCTCACCTCTTGTCCCTCAGTTCTCCATAGCATTGTAGGCGAGGGATCAAGCCTGTGACATCTACACCTTTGGGGAACATGTAGCCACACCACAGCTCCTGGTGAATATTAAATATGGTAGACACTTTATACAGAGAGTTCCTCAACACCTCTTTCTGTGACTTTCCTCTGAGTCATTGGTTTCTATGAAATAATGTGTGGGATCTCGGCCACAAACCTTTCCCAGCATTGAGGGCTTATGTCACGAAACCACGGGGAGGTGGGGCCTTGAAACCCATAGGTGTTGAGGTGAACCAGGCCAGAAGATACCACCACAGCCCCAAGGAGGCAGTAGCCAGATAGTATCTCAGAGTCAGGTGTCAAGAATCATAGCTGAGGGCAATGGTGCTGACCTGATTGAGTGAAAGTAGATCTGTGAGAGTATCAGTGTCTTCAAGCATCTGAGGAATGGAGCACTCTTGTCCTTCCTCACCATGGGTGCTGTGCAGTTTGCCAGACACTTTACTAGCAGACGAGGGAAGACCCTCGAGGTCAGAGTATCCAGACCACCAAGACGCATCCCCTTACCAGCACACTTCTGGTTTCACAAAGCCGTGACGCATCATCTTCCTTGTAAAATTATTTCTGGGGAATCTCATTTGCCGCTGAGACAGTCCCATGAGCCCTTCTCGGATAATCAAGTCTGAATGCCACCCACCCAGTTTCTTCTAAGCAGCACGTCTTTGGTTTGTCTTATTTTTTGGCAAAATTTCCAGCTTTTATGTCACATCTCAAGATGGACTAAGGTGCAGTGTTGCCCTCTGATGGATGGCTATGATGTCCAACATCCTATCCTGATTATAACTGAAACACTATTTCAGTTCATTTTTAAATGGGCAGATTGTTCTCTGGTTGTTTACTGCTATTTCCTATTGCAAGAGAGCATTGCTTCCTGACTTTTAAATAGTAATTCATCAAAATGTTTAAATCAAGGAACTTTATCAGGGCCACAGTGTGCGCACTGGTTCGAGGAGTCTGTGTTCCCAGAGAGCACAAGTAATGATGAGATTGACCCAGTGTTTCCTCAGGTACTGGTGATCAGCTGGCTGGGACTTACCATGTCCCCATCGCTGGTCACCAGAGTGAAGTTTCCTCTGTGGCTCCTGCTTAAAAACTTTCTTTGTCCCAGCAGGAAGGGAATAGCTGGGAGTGAGAAGAGGGTAGGGGCCAGTGACAAGTTGAGTGGCACTGCAAGTTCTAGAGGTTGCCAGTGCTCTGAGGTGGGTGCTGTGCCTCAGGAGCAGTTGCTGGAAGTGAGCGCAGCACCCTCCTCAGGACCAGTTCTGTCCCCACAGCAGAGAGGCTGAGCAGATTGGAGTGAGTGCGGGCCTGGTCTATGGTCCCGCTCTTTTTCCTGTTAGGGCTTTTGTCGTCTTACACATCCGTAAGACTCAAGGTTCAGCAGCCACCTCCTTCAAATTGAATGAAGTTGAATCTTAAAGTCTGGAAGCTATCTGTTTTTCTTCATTGCGATACTCTATGATATGGCACAAAATATTTGTATATGTTTGAATAAATTAAGAAAGCAAATTCCTAAATAGCACAGTGAAGACAGTGTATGGGATGCAGTATGTGATAACAAAGACTATGAACTGTTAGGTAAGTAGAAGTGGCCTATTTTCGAAAAAGCAGATACAGTTTCTCTCAGCAGAATGTATTGTTAATTGGTAAATGTCTTTTCTGAATTGGTAGTGGATGCCTTCAGGAGGCCGAGACATAGACTCTTTGGAAGTTCAAGGCCAAACACATTTTTCAAGTCTTTTTTGTTTTATAGAGGTCATGTAGCTGACAGGGAGACTTGTGGTGACCTGCCACGTCTAATGCTATGCTTACGTATGCTCCGGAGCCAGCTTGAGTTTACATCCTGGCTCTGTCAGTTAACCTTTTGTGCCTCACTTCTTGTATCTGTAAAATGGGAATAATAACATTACTTACCCTGTCTCAGTTACTTTTCTCTCATTGCTGGGACAAATACCCAACACCCTAACTGAAGGAAGGAAAAGTTTGTTTAGGTCACAGTTACTGGAAGTTTCAGTCCATACTCAGCTGGCTCCAAAGCAGGGTGGCATGTGGCAGAGAGCAACAGTTCAGGGCAGTGGAAAGCAGCAAAACAGCAAGAGCAAATGGGAGGAGCAGTGGCAACAATGGCAACAAAGAGGGAGTCTGTCTGTTTATGTTATATTCAGGCTGTCCGCCCCAGGCTGGGTGGAGTACTCTACCCATAATCCCAACCTTGGATCATGAATTAATCACAAACTGTAGAACTGCACCTCGATGACTGCCTGAGGCTTTGTGGGGACACACACAAGCCATTACATAGTCCGTGCTGGTTCTCTGTGAGCATTAAATAAATGACGGCAGGTAAGGTAGTTTGCCTACTGCCTGACAGGAAGAGTCCGGTGAGTTTTAGTGGTGCTCTCCTTTTGGTCTTGAGTGCTCATAAAGCCCCTTGTGTTGAAGTAGGTCTTCAGCTGCAGTGCTGTTGGGAGGCCGGAGAGCCTCTAAGACATGGGTGCAGCAGGAGGAAGACGGGCTATTAGAAGTATGTCCTTAAAGGGCATCTGGGGCTGCAGCCTCTGTTTGCCTGCCCCTCTGCTTCCTGGCTTCTGTGTGGTATACAGCCTTCTCTACCATGTTCTCTGTGCCACCAGGGTCAGAGCAGCAGGGCAGAGTCATCTACCCCTGGAATCTCCGAGACCATGAGGCCAGTAAACACGTTCTCCCCGTAAGTCACTCATCTCGGGCATTTTGTCGAGCATTGGAAGGCTGACAAGCTGCTGTGAGGACTGTTTCACTCCCACTGCCCCACTGTCATCTGTGTCGACAGGGTCTAAGGATGTTCAGAAGACATGAAATGCTGTCTGAACTGTTTTTACCTGTGTATGGCGTAGGCTAATTGTGTATCTTCTTAGCAGCCTTCATCATGGAAGCTTGATTCAAATCTCTTAGCTCTTTATTTTCATGGCCAGTTGATGTCTGCAGTTCTTTGTCTTACATGGTGGTGGGAAAGCATGCGTCACTGTGGATATTTGATTAATATCTGTAATTTGGATACAACGTCATCTGCAGTAATTGAGCTTAGTATTTAACCCGAATAGCCTAAGATGAATTTCCAAAATAGGACAATAACGCGAACAGGGGCTGTGATGCTACAGGACACAGGTGAGGATGTGTGGGCCTCAGGAGCGGGGTCAGATTCTCCCCCAGCTTAATGAGGCCACCTGTGGCTAAGTCTCACTGTTGGAGGGGCTTTATGGTTTTTCTCTTGAAAGTGTGGCATAGATGATAGTTCCTTTTGAATCCTGCTATGATATATTTAAGTAAAAACTGTTGTATAATTACATCATGATTATGTTATAAATAACTTGTGTTCAGTATGTGATAATTAAGATAGGGCTGAATGTCAGTAAATATGTAGGTCACCATTATTGACATTTTCTTTAAATACCCTGAATGATTTTGTTTTTTAATTTTAGCTTGGAAATAACAGCTAAAATTTGAGGAAGGGCTAGTTTTTATTTTATGTTTTTCTGGCACATTATTTGCCTGAGTTCAAATACCTACATGCCTCCTAAACGAAGTCTCATTATACCCAAGGCCAGCTAAGTGCCCGTCAAGGAATAAATGCATGCGTGTGAGTTGTTTTAATTAGCTAGGTGTGATTTAAAGGTTGCTGAAATCAAAAAAGCTTATTCATTTTTCATCAATAATCACTTACCTTAATATTTCATTAGAGCCTGCTGATTTGCAGCCCTCCTTCTGGGTCTGGCTTCATTACGGCTGTAGTCATAATTTAACTTTCCCTCTTCTTCTTGTTCTGTATTATGCTTTCATCTCAGAGTCGCTGTTAAGATGTTTCCAGTGTTCACAGGGCTGCTAATTGGTCTGAGTTTTTTTTTTTTTTTTTTTTTTTTTTTTTTTTTTTTTTTTTTTTTTTTTTTTCATTAACTGTACTTAAAGCTAAGAATTCTAGGCTGTGGAAAACTCTGTGTGTATGTGTGTGTGTGTGTGTGTGTGTGTGTGTGTGTGTGTGTGTGTGTTGGCAGTTTCTGTTCATCATTTGAATGGTCGACAACGTGTAGGTTTTCTGTTTCCCATGCTCTGAGAGTGGAAGCTGGTATCTATGTAAAAGGCAGGAAGTAAACAAAACAGTTGGGCACAGTCTTAGACCACATCACCAATCTGCAAGGATATAGTGGCTCGTGTGTGGCGCACTCACCAATTGAGGCCACTACTTTATTTTCACAATACCCGTTTCCTGGGCAGCGCACTGCCTGTGAGCTCAGGTAGCTAAGCTGCTGGCGTCCCTGCTGCCTACTCTGCTGCCACCTAGGGAGGGAAGCTGAGCACAGGCTGGGAGCCACATGATGGACGCCTCCCCAGAAAGAGCCTTTCTTTCCTTTCCATGATCCACTGACTGTGTTAGCGATTTGATTGGAGACAGAGTCAGTCGCACTGGGGAGGAGAGCTGGGCTGCAGCTGCCTAGAGCCTAAGGTTCTAGCCATTTCTTTTTAAACATGTAGATATTTAGATCTTAGGTTTGTCAGGAGTAATTAGATTAAAATGCAAAACACACCCACGATAGACTCATATTCTGACCTGTAATGAGAAAAAAGAAAATAAATAGACAAATATACAGATATTTTCCCTTTTTTCCATGCTAACTAGGAAGAGTTCCCTGGCCTCTGTGGTCATACTAATCAGTTTGTATACAGATCAGTAATATTCACTAGTTCTGCCAGTTTGAATGAGGAGTGAAAAGTGCTCCATGTTAAGAAATAAAAATCAGATATATTTATGTGTCCAAAAATATAAATATATCAGTTGGATGGGAACTTTTGCTACCTTTTCAGTATTTCCCAGAAAACATTATACTGGCCTCCTTCACATTCCAGACCTTTGTTTCAAAAACATATCTAAAAATTAAAGAAACACCCATAGATGTATAAATGTTGATTTATGGAGAATTAAAAGAATGCCTATGTGTTATAGGTATTAGCTACCATAAAAAAAATTGTAAGTTCTGGTTTGTCCAGAGCTACTGTTATGTTTTGGGTCTATTGTCCCCCCAAAGCCTCATGCAATCATGGGGCAGGGACTTCTAAAGTTTAAGATTAACTCATGATCCACTGGAATTATGGGTGATTCAAGGATGGAATTATGGGTCTGAGTACTGCTGGGGTTATGGGTGTTGCCTGAGGCAGAGAGCCTGAATATAATATAAGAGAGACAGAAACAGACTATTTCTCTGTTCCTATTGTTGCTGTTCCACTGCCATGAACTGCTGCCATGTGCCTCTGCCTTGGATTCAGCTGAGTGTGGACTGAAACCTCCAGTAACTGTGAGCTAAATAAACCTTTCCTTCCTTCATTTTGTTGTCCCAGCAACAAGAGAAGAGTAACTGAGACAGCTACTCTTCCCATCTTGCTTGCCTATGGGATATTTATTGATAATACTTTCCATAAAACACTTCATTATCTAGTAGAGTTAACACTGGCTCTGGGGGTGCATAATTGTGTTGGTGGTTCGATTCTTTGCTGATGACAATCTTAGGGAATCCTGGGAGTAGTTTGAAGGTAGAATATAAAAGCCTTCTTATTGGACCTGTCCTTTCACATGATGCTCCCCCAGCCTGCCCTGCCTGCTTCCTGTCTGTGTTCTCTATGTGTGTGCATTTGTGTGCACTTAGGAGCAATTTGGATTCAGACCCTACCTCTAGCACATATGAAGATGTTTGGCAGGTTCTCTGACCCCTGTGCTCTTTCTTTTAGTCATGTATGCTTTCCATTTTTTTGCTCCTATTGTTAGACCATATGTCAGCTGTGCCCTTATTTTTATATTTAGAAAATATGTTTTTTATAGGTATGCATCATGATCCAGTCTAAAAGTTAGTAGTGCTGAAAGAGAAATACAGATAGGATCTATGATGGTAACTCTTCCAGTCTTGTGGGAGAATAACAGACGGGCTTAAATAACACGACTAGTTTATTGACCATTCTGTTTATTTTAATAGCTAGGCCAGAATGGTTTGATTGACTTTTTAAAAATCTGGTATGTTTTTTACCATATGGACAAGACCGTATCCAGAGTGCCAAGCTAATAGGCCTCCTTTTCTCTGCCAGTGAACCATGAAAGTTGTTAACAAAATGTTTTATCTTGAATTGATCCATTTTCCAAGCTCTTGGTTGTATAAAGCATCATCTTAAGGGACAAAGTGCAGATTATCTTTCATCAGTGATTGGAAATGTGTTGCATCAAAGAACTGTAGGCAAACAGCGTGTGAAATGATCTAGAAAGGAATATATACAGTGCTCTTGGGGCGCCTAGAAATGCCCTAAACTACACGAAATTGATGAATCATAGAAACACAGTGTAGGTTACTTTCTTCTGAATGTAAGGGTGTAAAAAACTGAAACTTGACTAATATTTAGCAGTAATTTAAAAGAAAGATAGCTAAGACCTGAAGGAAGAATATCTGCTTTGTGCTTCTCTCTCTCTCTCTCTCTCTCTCTCTCTCTCTCTCTCTCAGGACTCAGTGTATGAATTATTCTGAGTGAGAATAGCACAGATTCCTGTATATTGCAATGAAATGGTATAATTGTCTGGTCTTTTGATGAAATTAGTTCTTTAAAAACTTTATTCATTATTTCATTTGACACAATAATTGTATGTATTTATGTGGTACACTGTGGTCTTTCAGTACACGTGCAATGTGTAAGGTTCAAGTCTGACTAGCATATCTCTTACCCTGAATACTTGTGGCTATACATGATTAAGAGCATTCAGAGCCTCACCAGTTTTAAGTACTCATTTTAGCTCAGATATTTGTGCTTTTAAGGGCTTTCCTCTGTGTGTTCATGCTCTCTCTATATTCAGTCTTATTTCATTTTCTGCTGCTAATAACACAGTACTATAAACTAGGAACATTTTTTTTAAAAAAAGAGGGCCTGCAAGATATCTCAGCAGACTAAGTGCCTGTGTAGGCAAGCACAGTGACTGACTGGGGTTCGATCCCTGGCACCACATGCCCCACCAGTCCTGCCCTCGGGTGCACAGAGCCGGCCGCTGAGACTGGCATGGTGGCACACACCTGTAATCTCAGTACTGGGGAGGCTGAAAACAGGAGGATCACTATGAGTCTGAGCTGTGAGACCCTATAGATCCTGTACCAAACATATTTAAAAAGG
>PVKN010014017.1:0-19494 GCA_004027915.1 Capromys pilorides | reverse complement strand
AAAAAAAAAAGAGAGGCTGGATGTAGCTCAGTGACACACAATACCAGCTCCCCATCAAGATATATAGTCTCCCAAGGAAGGGGCTCAGGAATCTGTGTTTCTAACACACTTTCCTGAGGACTAATGCCTATCTAGGCCTGAGAAAATTAAGTAGCAGTTCACCCTTGAATTGTCAGCGTTTGGGGACTGCTTGCTCTAATCCAGAGCCCAGCCCCCCAGAGTTCTGAAAAGGCAGGACATTTGGCTTCCTTCAAGCCAATTGTTTCTAAATATACACTCAATACTGGCAGAGCAGAGACACCCGGTGCTGGGTGGGGAAGATTAGAGTGCAGCGCTCTGCCTTTCTCTGTGGGCTGCTGCAGATCGGCTCTTGCTCCAAACACGCCAGCTTCACTCTGCAGCTACATATCATATGAGTTCATTTACAGGAAATGCCGGGAACACGCAGATCCCGAGAGAAAGGAAGTGGAATCGTGGCTGCCAGAGGGTAGGGGCTGAGGTGGAAGAACCGCAGACAAAGACCAACCGGAGCCGGGTTGTTTGGAAAGGTGGTAAGGGAAAGGCTCTAAAATTGTAGAGGGAAACAGAGCTCTGTGAATAACTGCCCAGCTATGCCCTTTAAGTGGGTGACTGAATGCTATGAGAACTATGTCATGATAAAACTGTTAGCATAAACCTTTCACTCTGCAAAACCAAACATGGTAGTTAGCCAAATCTTCTGTTCCTTATGAGACAAATGAACCGTCACCTCTTGTTATTTGAGAAAAGGAAAATCCCTCTTTGGGTGCGTGTGGGGCTCAGAAATCTGTACTCTAACTTAGGTTGTATACAGATATGTATTTCAGAACTGGTTTCAAACACTTTATTTCAGGGGCAACTTTTCCTATTTAATTATCCATGAAATTGCGTGCATGTGTGTGTGTGTGCGTGTGTGTGTGTGTGTGTGTGTGTTTAGCATTCCAGCATTCTATACAGATTTGGTCACCGATGCTTTAGTTTGGCTGTGGTATGAAATCAGTTCCCTTGTCTCGTGTGACTTTGTGTAATACCTAATCCATGTCCCAGGGGACCGAGGAGGTGAAATAGTGATTCAAACATTGGCTGGATTTTTCTAGACACTTTAGGACAATGTCCAATTCTATAAAAGTCTTTCAGTAGTTCATTGTTCCACTAAGATCACAGGTCCCTACGTGACCACCTAGCATTATGGACGTGGTAAAGACTCCAGCTTCGTGAGTTCAAATTCTGATTTACTCATTTGAGGACTGTTGCATTACCTCTCCTCAGCCCTCTTGTTTGTAAATATGGAATCTTGGTTCCTTGCTCATAGAATGATTCTGAAGAATGGCTGAAATAATTTGTACAGGGAACCTAGCATACCATGTCTGTTCAGTGAAAAAGCACAAATATTACAATTATGTAACTTCCAATGGTGTATAAGCAATGTTTCTTCATTTGGATTCTAAGATTTTTTGAGGCTAGTTCTTTGCTTTCCACAGAGCTTGTGAAGTAGTATACAAAAGCACAGTACATGAAAGAAGAGGAGACCCCAGAGCACATCATGGACACCTGCCCAGCTCCTCTTTCTTAGACCTCTCTCTCTGGACCCCCACTATTTATCCACCAGGGCAAGAATCCAGCCCACACCTGGCCTCAGAGGTGGAGTTTTTATTTTATTGTCCTAGGGATTTGTAATTGAGTCTGAGATTCCAAGTGTATCAGGCACATGCCACCATGCTCAGTCTCAATGGCAGTCTCAGTATGCTCTGGGGCGGGGCCAGCATGGTAGGTTAGGGATTGAACCTGTGCTGCTATGCTGTGCCTAAGTAGACTCTTTAATCCACTGAGCTATTTGGCCTGCCAGGGCCAGACTTCTTAAAGGATGTGTGCACCTACCAGTGAACAACTATTTTTAACTAGAAGCTTAAAATCAATGCCTCCAGTAAGGTGTAGACACGAAAGAAACTCTTGTGTTCTAGCCTAGCTGTGTGGGGTTGCATTGATGCAACGTGATTCTAGGCAGCCATTCATAATGCTTATAAAGAATTTTTTAAAGTATAAGAATCTGTTCATATTATAATACAAAAGTAGGGCTGGCCAAATAGCTCAGTGTATTGAGGTGACTGCAAGCAGGCGCAGGGGCCTGCAGTGCCAGCCTCACCCCCGGGCCACTGAGACAGTAATTGAGACTGGGCGTGGAGCTGCGTGACTGTAATCCCAGCTCTTGAGAGGCTGTAAACAGGTGGATCACTACGAGTCCAATTTAGTAGTGAGACCCTGAACACCCTGTAGACCCTTCCCTAAAAATACAAAAAAAGATAAGTCGAAATATAGAACTCACCTTACTAGAAGAATGGTAAATGATTTTATTTTTGTTTATGATATTTTATGATTTTTTCAAGAAAAGTCTGTATGCTTAGGTGGTCAAGGGAATATATATTTTCTTCCCCCTTGCTCTTTAAAAATTTAGCACTTCTAACCTCAGTTTTCTCAGAGTTCTAGCTATTTTGATATCCAATAAACT
Organism: Capromys pilorides; assembly: GCA_004027915.1. Lineage (NCBI taxonomy): Eukaryota > Metazoa > Chordata > Mammalia > Rodentia > Capromyidae > Capromys > Capromys pilorides. Next base: position 16,970 of record PVKN010014017.1, on the reverse strand, counting down.
CACACAGATGCTAATAATTTGTTGGCCTCCTAAAGATATAATTTGAATATGGGCTCCAGGAGGAAAGATGACTGTGTACCGCTCTCAACCGCTAATCCTTGTCAGAACTAGGCTAAACAGATCTACTTCTAAAATTAATTATCACTAGTGACTTTCCAACTCCTGCAGAAACTGTGACAGAACTGTCTAAAATTAAACTTGTCTCCCATAAATTTACCTTTGATGACTGCTACTTATGCATTAACTAGAATCTTAGAAGGTGAGCATTAAAATTACTCTGGAGCTTTAAAAAATATATTTAAAAAGCCCTTGCTCCATCTCCCAGATTCTAATTTAATTGGTCTTTTGTGGGTGTGCTGACAGCTAAAGGTTTTAGGTTTTTTTTTTTTTTCTGGCAGAACTGGGGTTTGAACTCACGACCTTGCACTTGCCAGGCAGGCACTTGTGCCACATAGATATCTCCCTAGCTCCGTTTAGATGTGTTTTAAACCATCATAATCTTCAGCCAAAATTGCAAACCAATGACCTAGTATAACGGATTTGACATAAGATTGTGTGTCAGTTATTTCACTGTCAAGCACAACCACATTTCACAGCCTTTCAGACAGAGCCGCTCAACTTTCCATTTGCCCTTAGAAGTGAATGAATTTGGAAACTCAAGTTGGAAAGGAACCCTGGGCTCTAGGGTGCTGCAGGAGGAGATGTTTGGAGACATCGCCTCCCTGTGGCCGCACTTGGTAACTGCTTGTCAAGTTGGGTTCAGGCTTGCTTCCCATTGTTTCCCTACCTGGTTGCCCAAGGCTTGTCTGAGTCTCCTGGCTGGAAGCGAAGCTGCCCTGGGAGTCTCCTTAAATCCGCTGAACAACTGCTCTTGCCTGCCGTGTCAGCAAAAGACTTGGAGCCATCAGCCTGGGACAAAGTTTCCAGACTTGTTAGGAACAAGAGCTGTAGATAAAACCTGCGGAGTTGCTTACTGGCAGCCGGCATGCTGAACGAAGCTAGAATTGTTCCAGTAACTTCATAGAAAAGAAATCTTGTCATGAGTTACAGGATATGGAAAGAAAGGAGGGTGTAAATAAACACACAGCAGGAGGTTCTTGATGGTTCTCCACCTCAGGTGCCCAGAAGTCCAGGGGGTGGGAACCCATGGGAAAGGAGCAGGTGAGAAGAAATGTCACCAGGGTGGAGAAGGGTGACGGGCCATTCTGAGCCCTGGCTGGAGCTAGTGTGTGGAGCGGGACCCATCTCTGTGAAGGACATCTGTTAGCCTATGAGAAGAGCCACCGGGGATGCTCGTCCAGAAAGCTGACAGGGCCCATTCCTGTCTTAGTTACTTTTCTCTCATTGCTGGGACAAAAATACCTGACACTCATTTTTTTTTTTTTTTTTTTTTTTAATTTAGGAAGGAGTCTACTGGTTCTACAGGGTTTCACTGTGTGTAGATCGGACTCATAGTGATCCTCTTGCTTTCAGCCTCCCAAGTGCTAGGATTACAGGTGCATGCCACCATGCCCAGTCTGTCGCTATCTCAGCGTGCCCCAGGGGCGGAGTTGGCATGGATTGAAACCCCACCACCGTGCTCTGCCTAAGCAGGCACTTCAGTTTGCTGAGCTATCTGGCTGACCCCTAACATCCAAAATTAAAGAGGGGAAGTTTTATGCAGCTCGTAGTTTGTGTAGGTTTCAGTCCATACTCAGCTGGCTCCAAGGTAGGGAGGCACATGGCAGAGGGCAGCAGTTCATGGTGGCAGAAGGCAGCAAAACAGCAAGAGCACAAGCGAGGAGCAGCGGCAGGGAGCAAGCCTCCTTCGCTCCCTTATGTTGTATGCCGGCTTTCCGCCCCAGGGTGGGCGCAGCACTCACACCCGTAATCCCAGCACTGGACCACGGATCCATGGCTAACTCTAGAAGCCCATCCTGTGACTGCATCAGGCATTAGGAGACCTCTAGACACAAACCCTAACACTACCATTGCAGCCCAGAAGGCCCAGGAGACCAAGCGGAGTCTGAGCTGCAGGTCCAGGGCCTGCTCTTCATGCGGGCCTACTTGGTACTCCTTCCCCGAGTCCTTAACCGTTTTTTACATTGGATGGCATCACCTCTACTTTACAGAGGAAACTGAGGCTCAGGGTGTGCTTTAAGTGCCAGAAGCCTCCTTTCTGGGCTGTGATGTGTTGTGGGCAGCTGAATTAGACAGCAATGTTATATAGGCAGTCAGACAGAGCTGGCCCTGGAAGAAACCAGTATGGAAGACAAGATACCTTGCAACCGTGGGAGAGACAGGCACTCCCACTGTGGGGCAGACTTCAAGGCTAAAGATCCAACGAATGCACCCACATACCCCCCTAAGGACAAACATAAGGAATTGCTATTCTAGTTAGGAATCATATCAGTCACCTTGAGAGAGCCAGAGTCACTAACCCAACCCCCGACAGGAAGAGCCCCTGTTCTACACTCATGCCTGCTTGTTTACTATGACTCACTTCCCCACTGATCTCTATTTAATCAATTTTACTGAGCAATTATGCTTCTCTTATTGGATGAGCATAGTTTTGTCCCACCTCATGCCCATCTAGTGAGTTCCCATGCTCTCCACCTTAAACCTGCCTCACCTCATGGATATGCTCTATGAAAAATCCCTAAATAAGACAGGTTCCTTGGTAACCCTCTCCGGTTCCCTTCTGTCTCTTAGACAGAAGCTTTCTTTCCCCAGTAAATATATGCTGCTCTTACACTGTGTTGTTCATTCCTAAAATTCATTCTTTGGTTTTAGAGAATGCTTCCCAGGTATGTTCAGGTTGGAAGTGTCTTTGTCCTGTATCCATGGAAGCTGGGCTGTGATGCCACATGGGGATAGGGAGGGGGAGCCCAGCGCAGGAGCAAGCTCCAGGAAGGAGTCCAACTCTTCATTATTAGAACCAGTGACCAATGTAGAGCAGGGCCTGCCTCAGACAGCTTGTCCTGTCTACAGAGCTCCCCGGGTCCTCTATGCACTCCCTGAAGAAAGAGTTGGGGATGGGGTGGAGACAGAGAGGAGAGTTGGGAGAGCGAAGAGGAGGGGCCACAGGCTGCAGGATCAACAGCAGGAAGCCGGCCTGACAGAGGTATAGTCCAGGCTAAGCTGGGAGGGTGAGGGCTCGGTCCTCCTCTGGGCTCTTCAGTCTTTCTTCCTTGACCACTTTTCCAGATCCATCTACATCTGTCTCTCCTTTCTTGCTTCTCCTACATTCTCACTTCCTGTTTTTTTTCCTTGCTGGAAGAAACGATCCTCTTCCCTCACACTGCCAAGCCATGTCCCACATTCCTCATGGGATGTCAAATAGGAGCAAACAATTCTATTTAGGTAATGAAAGACATCTAAATCAGACCCATCTGTAGTCAAGAGCCACCCCAGTCTCCCCAAGGTGCGACACTGCTGGCTGGCCAAGGCTCTCAGCCCCGCTGCTTCCGCTCACCAGAGCTGAGCTCATCTGATTCCTTGGGGCAATAACACTTACCCGTTCCTCATGTTTAATGCAAGCGAGCTTCTGAGACAGGAAAGCTTTCAAGACAGAGCCTCAGATACACAAGCGCTGCCCTTTGCAGAGCAAACGTAAGTGCACAAAGCCCGCATTGGTCCTATTTTACAGTAATTGTGCTCTCATCTGTACAGATGTAAGCAAATCACTTCTGTCAGGAAAAAAGGAAAATCTATATCCAAGGGCCTCGGAAGCTCACCGAGGCCTGGATCACCTCCACATTCTGAGTCTCTCAGTAATTTCAAAATGAAGCCATGCCAAAGCATTATAAAAATTGTTCATGGTAAATGCTTCTCATTAGCAAGTTATTATTTCCGACATGAAAGAGGTAACGCAATATCATTGTTCTAGCTGTGAGCTAAGTGTAAGATTTGTAAAAAAGCATTCGTTCGTAGTGCACGGAGGGAACGGGACGCAGGTGGAAAGCTATATTTGGAATAACTTCTTCCAGGCCCACCAGTCCATAAGGCCTTTGGAGATAACGCAGCAATCAGAAAGTGGAGGTTTTAGTGTGGTCATGTTCAAGCTTATATGTTGAAGATTACGCCGGCTTTCCTTCTGCTAACATAGATGCATGTGTCTCCAAATATGTTCTGCTCCATGCTACATGGTTCTGGCAGTGTGGTGGCACACTAGCTTAGCTGAAGAATGTGCAGGTTGGAAGGACCTTGTAAGAGCCGCACGCTCAGCCCACAGCCTTCCTAGGGTATCTGTGGAATTTGCTGTGGAACTTCATTTCTGAACTGGCCTTAGGACTGGGGTGGGAGACAGAACAAATGGCCCTGGAGAGTCCTGTAGTTCTAGAAACAAGGATATGAAATAGCCAAGTGTACACACATACACACACACACACACACACACACACACACACACACACACACACCCTACAGTTCCAGAGACACAGGGGCCATCTGAAAGAGCTCCTCATGGGCAAAGCTAGGACAATTCGAGTAGCAAAATCAGTAAAACAGCACTGAATTACAACTCAAAGAATAAAACAGACATGAGTCCTTATCGAAAGAAATGACTTGATAACCAAGTGAAGGGGAGCACAATTTTTTCATGCAGAAGAATCCCCAACAATCGATGAGTAGAGCGTTGCTACTCACTGCTGAAGTAAATGCATGCTGACCTGCCATCAGAGAGGCCAGTACCAAAAGGGATAAAGGGAAAAAGAGCAACTTTGTGATAGAGAAAATGGTGGGCACACCTCAGCCAGGGATCAGTCAGAATCACATTGAGTTTCATCCCTCTGGTTCTCCCTTCCTCCCCCTCCCCCTCATCTCTTGACCCTCGCTTCCCCTTTGCACAAGATTTGTCTTCCTGCTTTCCCTTATCCATATTTTATTTTGCTCTTCATTTATATTTTGGGTTTCTCATGTAAAATAAATCATGTTACATTTAAGCTTGTGTCTGATTTATTTAACTTAATATTATGGTCTTGGAGTGCATCCATTTTTCTACAGATGGCCCCAACTTGTCTTCCTTTGTAGTGGAGTAGGACTCCAGAAGGTGGTCCTTTGTACTTGTGGACCTCCTCAAATCCACAACTTCAATCCAACAATGAAGAAAATACTAGACAACTTCCTGTGGAGTGGAATTCTGCAAGGTATTTGACCAATATCTTTAACAGTCAAAATCATTAAAAAAGGGTCAGGGAGATAGTTCAGTGGCATAAGCGCCTGCCTGGCAAGCGTAAGGTCCTGAGTTCTATCCTTGGTATTGAAAAAAAAAAAAAAGTCATTGAAAAGTTAAGGAAATTTTAAGAACTGCCAGACACAGGCCTGCCAGCAACTCCTGAGATCTGAGCTCCAGTTTGCAAGGTTCCTCCCTGCCCCTCACGTGCTGCCAGTTTCAACTTCTGCCCCGGAATTCCCCAGGTTTGAGGTGGCAGTGCTTCCTGGTAATTTTAGCACTGAGTTATACACTAACTTCCCATTCAGGCTTCCAACAGCCAATTCCCACCGTTGAAATACCATATGTGGCTTCTGTTCTCTGGATTGAATTCTCTGATACAGTGCTTGGCACCAGGAAAGAGACCCTCAGTGATGGGTTTGGATAGTCACCTCATTGCGTCCTTAGCATTAGGTGCCAGGCTGAGTCCTCTAGGTTTTTTTTTATTACTTTTAATAAGAAATAACAATATGATAGTTTCAAAACACGTTAGTAGTACATTTGCAATAACTGCCACATTGCATATTGTCCTCATAGTAGTTATACAGCCGAGTCTTCTGTTGATGGGAAATGCTGTACTCCACTGCACGCGGATGCCTTGGGACTAACTTATGTGGAATGACTGAGGTGTAATGTCTGCTGAAACGTACTATGCTTGTGGGACAGTGTGGTCTTTCAAATTCAAGTTGAGTGAAAAGAACAACAGGGAAGCACCATCACTATTCCTTGGTTACCTTAATCGTAAGTGGGTGGGGGTGGCTGAGACAAATGAGCTTGTAGAAAGGAGATTCATAACTCCGATATCTTTATGTACACATTCATATAAATAAATGTACACTTAACAAATTTACAATTCACTAAATCCAATGAGATGAGATGGAATTTCCCGGGGCAGTGCAGAAAAACAACTCACAGATTTAGGAAGATAGGGAATGCGGGTTTACGCGTGGCACAGCTGCCTGCCCAAGTCTCCTGGGTTGCAGGTGATAATCTCTTCAGTAAGATATTAAGAACTACATCAGTGAAGGAAACACAAGTATTTGGGAAAAGTATCGTGGCATTTCTCTTCCTAAACCTGGGGACTTCTATAGAAGATGCTGGCATTGAAATGGGTTAGTCAGAGACAACAGAACAAGGATTTCAGCAGAGACTGTCACGTGGGATTGGTTACACCATTGTTGGAGGGCTCAGTGAGGAAAGTCATTTACTGAGGTTATCCAGAAATAACCCAGGAAGCAGACCTACCACCGGGACTAAGGGCATAAGACAGAGGTGAGAGCTCCAGACCAGGAGGAAAGGCCTGGGAAGCTGGGTGTCAGGTCCTGAGGGGCCTTTGAGAGGCTGATGAGATAGATGGTCCTTAGGGAGCTCAAAGAATAAGGAGGTTGCATCACCACTGGAAACACACTGCTGAGGTGGTCTGGCAGGAACAGGGAATGAAGTTCCTTCTTTTTTCCTTCTGATTCCTTTTACCCGTGGAGCCTTACTGGCCAAAGTTAGTAAAAAGCCAACTGGGAGAGGAAAAATCTAGTTTGTAGAATCCTAGCTCAGTTACACAAAGCAGAATGACCAAAGTGAACTTGGAAATGAAGAACAGTAGCTTAACACACAGAGAACGTTCCTTATGCCTGCCGCTCTGAAAAGCAAACCTCAAGATGATAGGGACTTTAATGGAATATGTCCCCTTGCCAGAGCCACACAGAATCTAGGAAATATTTGTTGACTGCATGGATGACGTTACTATATCCTTGTGATAATACAACCAATTGTGGATCACACTTGATTATTTAGGACAGCAGCACTGACTGTTTTGTGTCCTAATTAGGCAGATTCTTCCACACCAAGAAGGGTTATTTAGGAAAGTCCTACTAGGATAAAGAACCTACCTTGATGTAAGGGGAGTGGCCTCTTAGAGTCCGCTGAGGGCAGCTTAGCAGCTTCTGTAAAATCTTTTCTTAAAAAATCATTGTTCAGAGGCAGGGATCAGCTTCCATGGTGATATGAGGAGTCTTGACTTTTCAGATACAGAATATAATGCAAGCGCTAGAAACCTGCAAGGTCTTTCTAAAAATAACCCAGGCATCAGTACAAAAGAGTTTCTACACCTATCCAACATCTTTTTTTAATCATGTAAGTCCAACAGTGAGGGTTTTGTTCTAAGTTAATGGTAATTGAATGACTGATGACAGAGATTACTCGAGGAAAAGCAAAAAAAACAGAGGTCTAGTATCAGAAAGTGCAGCAACAGCAAGTTGTAAAATGAGGACAAAGAACTTCTAATAATGCAGCAACCTTAAGATGGTGTTGATACTGCAGTTCTCAGCCCAGAATTATCTATGTCAAATTAATTACACTTCCCTAGTCTTTCTCTTCCCGTTGAAATAAAAATGATAATGAGCAACACTAGGCTGAAGACAGGTACCAGCTTTTGCTTTGAAATACTCAGGGTTCAATGAATATCAATTGTACAATGTGCTATGCATGAAAATATTTCAATCATTAAGAACTTATGCAGAATTATTTTAATTCAATATCAAATTCTGAAGAAAATACTACACACATTTGCTTGTATTAGCTTTTATTTTAGGATGTGGTTTTGAACCCAAATTTCTGTGAGTCACATATGCTTTTGCCAAGCGTGTTTCCAGGAAAAGTTTTACTTAAACTGTATTAGATTGGGTTATCTTACAGAAAACAAAAGCTTATAAAATGAAGTCTGTTTACTGGCCGAGTCCAAGGCATGTGGATTATTCAAGCTCATAGTTTTATCCTCAAAGCACATATTTCCTTCCAAGCTTTCATTTTTGTTGAAACCAAACACCAAGAGCTTAAGAAAAAGATGATCTATATTCTAACCATTTCTAAAACAGAACGAAATTAAACATCACACACAGAACACCCACTGAAGCAGCCAACAAAGGCTGCAGAAGCATAAATGTTCTGACTTGCTACCTTGTTGATAACAGCAACAGGATAAAGAGTAGAAAAGAATATTTTAAACATGGAATAATGTTTAAAGAACGGTTAGTTTCCCTCTAGAAATCTTTATTCTTGTTCTCTTGGGTAAAGTCAAATCAATTTAAATGCTACCACTATTCTACTTGTGAATGGAATGAGGAATACATTTCTCATGTTACATAAGTGAATCTCATCCTCGGGGCTTTGAAATAAAGCTTATCAGAGACAGTCCATTTGTGTGCCATCTCATCTTGCTGCATTACGGTAAAATTGATTTTATGATTCCTTTCTCATAAATTACAGGCTGCAGGCAATCGCAGCCTGGACTTCTGCTTGTCTTCCCAGAATCGGGGCTGAAAGTTCTTGCCTTGAGCCACATCGACCTCTTTAAGCTTGCAATTCTGCTCACAGGTATGTTTTAGAGTCCATCAGCCCCCGGCTATGACCTGGCCTGGTCTGAACCCTCTAACCTGAATATCACTCCCAAAGCCTTGTGTCATCATTGGAGTGAACTATTTTTTGAAAAATTAAATGCTCATGGTAGAAATAAATGCCCATCACAACATGAGCACTATTATGAGCTGACAGCCACAAAAATAAATGATGTCTTTCTTCTTCCCCTCCCCCATCACTCCTGACAGGAGGGTAGAAACGCACAGTAATATCCATGCTTCTGGCAGCTGCTGGTGGGCTCATGTGAGGACTTGGTCGTTTGATTGAAAGGACTGTTGCTGGACTAGGGATGTAGCTCAGTGGCACAGTGCCTGCCTCGCAAGCACAAGGTCCCCGAGTTTGATGCCCAGCTAATAGAAAAGACAACTGCCTTAAGGCCTTTGTTTTTCTTTTTCAGCTGGCTCCTTGTTACCATCTCTCCACACATGTAGCACAGCCCACGGCCTCCGAGTTCGTCTCTGCTGCCTGCATCAGTCCTAGCTGCTTTTCCTAATTGGACACATGGCTACACGGTACCCTACACTAGTGAGAAGAATGTTGACAAAAGAATGCTGGGTTAGGGCGACCAAGGTCTGCACCTGCAAGTATTTTGGCTAAGCCAACTCTTAACCCTAATCTTGGGGTCACTTGCTTAAGTGCAATTAAATTTCTTGATTTTAATATTTCAACTACTTTTTCTTCTTTATGCTCTAGAATGAGATCACTTGACTGAGACTGCAAATGACTGTTCATCAGCTGAGAAAATATGGGCCTGAAAGCACAACTGTTTGGGCTGGGGCTTTCTAGCACTATCAGCAGTGACCTAGTTCAGCATGGTAAACGCAGCAGGGTGCAGCAGTGTCATTTCCTGCTGGGCTGATGGGTTCCCCAGATGCTCGCACTGGTTGTACACGTCTCTAAGCATATTCACCACACAACGTGTTTATGTATATGTACTGCACGGCCACCAAGAATCTGAAGGCTGAGATAACATTTTGCTAGGACCTGCTTCAGAGAAAGTTGTCAATAAATATTTGTCGTAAGCAAAACTGCTGTTTTTGCTTCTGGGTGAAGTGTCTTCTTTGTAGAAATGATGTAACAGAAAAATCTCTTGATGCATACAACGCTCAAACCAGGATAGCAGGGCATATGTATGAAGCAGACTTGGATGATGGATCACCCGGGGTTGGCAGTGGGAGATTTTTCAGAGAGAGCTGACAATCACTCTTGCGCAGTAGCCCATGGGCAGCCTCTTTATTTTGGCTCAAGAACAACTAAAACATCTTTTGCTTTTTCTATGGAGTATCAAACAAACTGGCATGCAGTGTTTTTGTTTGATTTTTTTGAAGGAAAGCTTTTTATTTTAGAGTTACTCTAGCAAAACCTCAGTATTTTATGACAATTTTCTTTAAATTCTCTTTGGATTACTAGTTTCCTAGACGAAACTCTAAATAACAGCAGTTTGAATCAAGTGTTTAACTAGAAAATCCAATTATGTATTCCTAAGTGCAGTTTTCTTTTGAAGCACCCCAGGGCACGGAAGGTAATTTTTGCCCTCGGGTGCCTCAACCTTACTTCTCCCATCCTTTTTTTAAAAAAAAATGTTTTTAGGGCCGACAAGATGGCTCAGTGGTCTAAAGCGCCTGCTTAGCCAAGCTTAGGCAACTGCAGGGATCGCAGTTCAATTCCCAGCACCGTATGCTATGCCAGCTCCCCCTTAGGGTAGGCTGAGCTGGCCATAATTAAAAAAAAAAACGTTTTAAAAAATCTTTTATTTATTTATGTACTTGGTACAGGGTCCCACTGTGCAGCTTGGATTTATAGTGATCCTGTCTCAGCCTCCCCAGTGCTCGGATTGTAGGTGTACACCACCATACCTGGTTTTGGTGGCCAGCACAGCAAGCAATAGCGGGGATCAAACCCAGGTCCTTGTGCTTGCCAGGTAGGTGCTTTCCACTGTCAAGCTATCTCCTCAGCCCTCTTCCATCCTTTCAATCCAGCCATCTCCATACTTCCTTTTAAAGTTGTTGTTATTATTATTTGTATTTAGTACAGGGTATACATGGTCTCACTATGTAGACTGGACACACAGTGACTCTCCTGTTTTCAGCCTCCCAAGTGCTAGGATTACGGGCGTGTGCCACCATGCCAAGTCTCAATTACCAGGGGTGGGGCTGGCACAGCACACTGGGGACTGAACCTAGCCACTGTGCTCTGCTTAAGCAGGCGCTTTGGTCCACTGAGCTATCTGTTAGGCTCTAAAGCTATTTAGAGTAACACTGGCTGACAAGAATTTTTGGGTAGTTGAGATTAATAATTAATTTTTCTCTTTCTGGTTGTGCTGTACATTGCTCCCCCTGCTCCTCAGTTCAGTTTACAGTTAAGGTCCCCCAGTGAATTACTCAAGTGAATGGGTTAAATCTAGAGTCCAATTGTATTAAATAAGGAAAGAAAAAGGCTTTTACATGTGTAGAAAAGGTTAAAAAGCTATGTTTACATGAACAGTTTCTCTAAGACTTGTATAAACATTTCTTTAGGGCAGTGATTATTAAAGGAGGAAATTGGAGGATACATGTGAGATTTACCAAGGGAAATTTTTCAAGCTACATCTTCTTCCACAAATACTGATTCTTGTTGTTTTCTCCCTGAAATCAAGACAACAGTGACCTAGTGACTACAGTGTGCCATATCCCATGGCGTGTAGGGATTAAAAAGGAGTTAAGGATCATTGTTGGTGATAAGAAGCCAGGCGTGGTGGTGCACGCCTGTAATCCCAGCACTTGGGCGGCTGAGGCAGGAGGATCAGTGCAAGTTCCAGCCTGGGCCACAAAAGTGAACTCAAGGCCAGCCTGAACTGCTTACTGAAATCCTGTCTCAAAAAGACGGAAAAAAAAAAAAAAAAAAAGACTCCCTGGTGATGTTTCCAACTACAATTATATAAACACATGAAAACCATATTGCTTAAATTACATTATTTATTTATTTTTTGATTATCCCTCTTAGTCCTGCATGCATTGTTAGCACAAAAAGTTGAACATGATCACAGCCTCTTTTGACAGGGTAGCACACACCACCTGAAGAGCTTCTCCCTGGAGCGCCCAGATGCTGGTAACTAACACTGTCAGTGACCCACACAATGTTCATAGAAAAATTCACCAACTATCCTCTGTTTAATGTAAACGAGGCAGGAGGCCAACCAAATATTACAGTAACACTATTTTACAGGGCCCAGAAGTATGATTATCTATCATGTTTTAGCATATCAAGTGTCACAATGACATGCATATTTTGATTTATTGTACAATCAAAATTATAATGACCATGTAATTTGTGGCTTTAGCACTTCACTGTAACTTCTTCTGTTAATATCCATTAACTTCATAATTAAATGGCAATTATATAGTAATATAATATGTAGAAATGTTACCATGAATTTATGAAGTAACCCCATAATTGGTGCCCTGTAAAATTAAGTGTAACAATCTTTACACTAGTAACAGTGTAAGCAAGCTAAGGATTTTGGTCCTTATATATACAGATATATACACATGTACACAAAGTAATATACAATTAAACCCAAAAACTGTGACACCACTCATAGCTTCTATATTGCACAGATACATCATGAAAACATTACATCGTTATAGCGTGAGCGCTACAGTGAATTGGCCATGACAAATCCGAGTTCTAAGAAGAATGTGCCTCATTACTAAAAATAAAACCAAAGACTGCTTTGTTGGAAAGTTAAAAAATACGTGCATATTTATACAAAGGTGAAGCAAGGCTAACGTTGAGCTGCGGCGGCCACAGTCGGCTCGCGGTGCTTTCCGCCTCACGCAGCGCACCCTGGCTGCTGCTCTTCCAAGCACTGAGCACGTTCAGCCTCTGAGCGACAATGAGACAATGGCCAGCGAGGCAGCGCAATGCTTGCTAAACTAGCAAACTCAACTCAGTGTGAGAACTTGTGCTGGCACTAGGCTGACTAAACGTGGAAAAGACAAACAGAAAGAAGGAAAAACAGGGAAAGAAAAGGCAAAACTAAACCTTAAGCCTCAGCTGACTCGAGCAAAGTCATTACAGTAACTTAGGAAAATTACATTTTCAGAAGCAGGACACGCACACACACACACACACACACACACACACACAAAGTTAAAGCTTTTCTGAGCTCGGTTTCATGGATTAGCTATAAGATCCCATTGTGAAAATCAAAGATAAAAAAGAGTATTTGGCTTGAGAGGTAACACTGCTGCTATTAAGCATGTTAAGCACTATGAAACAATTAAGAAATATCTAATATCTCTTAATGCCTTACTTTAAACACATCCATATCAAAATAAAGTGTAACTACATCTACAGTGGAGACGCTGCAGTGCTCCTTGCATAAACTGATCGATAAAGCGAACTGCATAATGCTTCCTATCACTCAAAATTACGGAAAGAACATCATACGTGAAGTAACTAGCTCTTATTTTTGTTTCATTGTTTTTATTTAATGAATTTTTTTATACTAGGCTAAGAAAGATTTGCATTAAATTAGGAATTTAGTCTTTCTGTTGTTTTAACGATGATGAGCATTTTAGAGTTGAGATTACTCATAATCTCGACATTTTGTTCTTAATAAATAGCAATTATAACTACAAAATCCATCTGAAACACTACAACAAAATGAGCAGACAACATGCCTCTGTGCACGCACCACACCGCATGCTTGCGCAAGGCTGAGACAGCGCCTGTCCAGATGGCCCGAGATGGAACATGCTACGGTATCTCCTGCGAAGTCAGTGAATGGAAAGGAAGAGGAAAGTGCCGCTGCTTAACATTTCAAAAAAAAAGCTTTAAAGCAATCTTGGGACAACAAACACCACGTACAGAAAGAACCAAGGACACTAACAAACTCTTTGATGTAAGGTTACCACAGCCTGCTAGGCGTCAGGCAGCAGCTCAAGCAGATGCATGGGCAGCACACCTATCCCACAAAAGCCCAATGCCCCAGAACCCTTGAACATGTAAACAGGGCATTTGAAAGACTGCTTTCTTTCATTTCTTTAGGATCATTTCAGACCAAAGACAACAAAATGAAATTTTAAAAAAAATGTAAACATTGAGATGCCGTTGGCGTTCTGATTGTGGCCTACCTGGACACTACCAAGCACTTCACTAAGAAATTAACTACGAAATAATTTTCAGAGGGAAAGAAAAAGAAAAACTGTCAACTGAGTACAATTAACTAGATTTTAAAATATAATTTTAGCAAACACTACCAATGATGAACATAAATTCAAATGTTGTTGCAAAAATGATAGTTGAAGTAAACTGGGACCCATACATTAAAATTAATCACTAACATGGCTATGTGCACAAGAGAGTCAAAGAAAGTTTCTTTAAAAATATATATTAATCAAGAATTTCTTTCTCATATTAAAGTGTTATTCTTAGAAAAGCTAAAGAAAGTTGACGCTGTTCTACACATTTTTATTTATTACAATTAATAATTCATGGATGGTTCCTGAATTATTTTTTTCTCATTTATAGTTTTAAATACTTTTGTTTGACAAGAATCTTAACCTTAAAAAGTTATAAAATTAGTGATTTTTTTTTGCTACTTACTAATCCAAAAGAACCTAAGCGTTTGAGTCCCAGGGAATGTCAAAATGCCTTGCTACCTAAAAGGACGTTATGATAACAGAAATGTCATCAAAGTCATGACATCAGGAGCTCTTCAGCATTTCACACAGTCATCAGAAATGCACACTTCCTGAAGTTCCTTTGATTGTGTCCTGGGTCCAACAACGTACAACACAGACCCGCTATGAGAAAGCCACTGAAGACAGCGTTATGCCACATTTTACTAAGGCTCTTCACCTCAAACGCTCTGTCCAGTTTACAATAATACTTCATTTAAAAAGGCTCTTTACCCTGGCTTGGCTGGGCGGAACTGAGTCTGTTGCGATGGAAGGTCCATGACAACGCAGTTCCCCAGTGACTTGATAGCAGTTACGGCGTGGAGGAAGCATGGTATTTTACGAAGGCTATTGCCGCCAGCTCCTTACAGAATTCTTCTAACACAATGACACCCTCTAGCAACGTGATGTGGTCGACACTGGGAAGAGCAGACAACAAACCAATTGAAGTTATCAGCAGATCCCTAAATGTGGAGAAATTCTGGGGTAAAAGCATGTAAAGCGATGACTTACACAGGGCCTTCAGGTTCCAAGCCAAGCAATCGCTTCCTGACCAGCAGAAGCTTAGGCGTGAAGTCCTGAATGCGCTGAATTCGAACCATAAGGTCTCCAACAACCTGCACCAGAGATAAGAGATTCTGTTTTGGAAATTGCATAAGGGTTCTCTGATTCAAAAAACACCCTTTCTATCCATAAAGAATCCACTCCACAGTCTCTCTGATGAAAGACTTATCTGGTCTTTAAAATATGAAAATTATATGTATTATTTAAAAGAATGAACTTTTCTCCTTCCCTAGGCTATAATAGTTTAGAATATACAACAATTAGTTTAAGAGCTGAGGAGACAGCTCATTGGCCTAAGCATCTGTCTGGCAAGTTCAAGAACAGAGGTTCGATTCCTGGTACTACATGCCATGCTGGCCACCAAAACTGGGCGTGGTGGCACACGCCTGTAATCCCAGGGCTGAAGAAGCTGAGACAGGAAGATCACTATGAGTGCTAGCTGCATAGCAAGACCCTGTACCAAATAAATAAATAAATAAATAAATAAATATTTTTAAAATTTAAAAAATTTAGCTTAAATATAAATACATAAGGGCCAGTGAGATAGCTCGGCAGACTAAGTGCCTGCTTAGGCAAGTGCAGGGACTGGGGATTCCCAGCACCACATGCTGCACTGGTCCTGACCCCGGGGGTGCTGAACCAGCCACGGAGACCACGGAAGGTACCTCACACCTATAATCACAGCACTGGGGAGGTTGAAAACAGGAGGATCAATAAGAGTCTGAGCTGCACAGTGAGACCTTGTAGCAAAATAAATTTTTAAAAAATATAAATGCATAATATTCTTTAATCTATGACATTGACTACGTATAGTGATATGAAGACCCTAACTGGATGAGCTCATTGATCCTAGAGAATAATGCAGAACTGAACTCACCCTGACGATTACAGAGAAGAGTGATCGGCAGCCAGAGGCGAGGTTCACGTAGGGGTCCAAAAGGTACTCGTGCGTGTGTGGATGAGGAAAGAGGGACAATCTGGACAATACTGAAGTCACCTGCAAATTCACATCGTATGGCTGTGCGGAGGTAAGGAGAAAAAGACAGCTGGTGTGATTTATCATGTACACACTATGTGTGCAACTTACCACTTTAATTTGCCTAAGAAAGGAAAACACACCATTCTACTCCTGTCTCCTTAGGTTCCCTGCAGTGAAAATATCTACAACTTGCTCTCACCATCTTATTCAAAACGCAAATAGCAGAGTCCTAAAACTTAAAAAACAGAAGACATGCACTGAAGCATGTAGAGCAGTCAAAGATGTGACATCACAGGGTGTTTACAAGGGTTGGCTGAGGTCAGGAACAGCCGAAGCCCATCACAAACCCCCAAGGTGATAACATGTGACGTTAGTTACAAAGCACAGAGGATAAATTAAGCCTATGACTAAATTAGAAGATATTTCACATTTTAAATATAATAAGAGATTTGAAAATAGCATACCTTATCTCAGATTACTCAATGGCTACTCAATACCAAAAGCACATATCCAAACAAATAAATTCAAATCACAGACCTTCTTAACAGAATGAAAGCATTTTGGAAGAAATGGCTACCCTATGCCTGGAAGTGGCAAGGAGATCAAGAATAAGTCTAATATCAGCAATGGAATCTGAATTTTTATTATCATTCACTAAGTCGCTTTAAAACCCTTGGTCAAAATGAAAACCAACCGGAAGCAAATCTCTGGCATTCAGAAAATGCCTGGGCTCAGACCAGAAGATAATCAGAGCTGGTCTGATAAATGTGTATTTTGTTATATTGCCATCCCTAGCTCTAGGTCCAACTTTCATCTTTCTTATTAACCATGAGACTCATAAACATGGATTTTTTTCAAGAATAAAAATATACCTTTGAGTCAATCTTTTTCAAAATATAGTCTTACACAGATAAATGAAAGGAGATTTGTGTTCCTAATAGAACACCTAAGAGTATGTTTTCCTAATTGATAACATTTGCAACAAGATAGTCTTTTTCAAGACTCAACTCATACTTAAAAATGAATCCTCATCGAATGTACAAAGTGGCTAAGTTACTTGCCCAGCTTCAAACTCTTCACAGTTAAAGCAGGACAAGAGTTGGTCTCTATTAACTTTTCTGGAAGGTTCTACACTCTGTTGTGGATACCACCAGCATTGTAC
>PVKN010014016.1:0-19503 GCA_004027915.1 Capromys pilorides | reverse complement strand
GAACTTTTACGGGACTATCACCCTGAAAGTTTTTCTCTCACTTGGTTTTCAAATGTTGAAGTTTTTCTAATTACAATGGGAGCTACTTGGAAAACGCTATTTTCAGGAGTTAAATTTAGAGATCTATTGAAACTGAGGTACCTGAATATTGTGGGTTTTCGAAGGTGACTGGGAGAACCTCACTGTATGTGGATGGGTCTCCTCAGCAGATGTGTATTAAGGGTCTGCTGTACATGTGAGGTGCTTCTTGGGGCGGTAGACCAGTAGGTAGACAAAGACATGGCCCTAACTTGAAGGAGCTTGGAATCTGTCAGGGGTCAGACAAGAGTTAGAAATCCCAAGGAATGGATGTAGCCTGGTCCTGGACAGTGGGGAGACATGAGGGGACAGAGTCCAGACTCAAGGCTGTGTAGCCAGAAGAGCCTAGTGCCAGTAGGGCCAACTGAAGCCTCTTGATCTGGAGGCCAAGGGACCTTGCCTGTCTTCTGGTCTACCCTGCTTTCTGGATACCTGTGGGGTAGGTTTCTGGGTGCAGGCTGTTGAAACAGAAACACAATACTTCACTGAAGTTACCAAGGTAACCCCACTCTAATATATATAGCAGAGAAAAATGAATCAGGACCAACAGTGTAGTAACTTCTTTGTGGGCTCACAAGACATGCTTTGTGGTAACAACATTGGACAGTACCATGCTCCTGTCCAAGTTCTGAGGATCTTAAGCCTCTCTGTTTGAATTAAAGTAGCCAAGTATATAGGGTTAGATCAGGCCCCAGGGCGGCAAGCTGGAGCCATTGACTTAGGGTGAGGGCCTCTGGAGAAATGAAGAGTTTGTGTTATCTGTGCTAGTCATTCCATTTCTGGAATCTGGATCCTGTCATTAGGCTTGCAAAACAGTAGGCTACAAGAAACTTCCACATCAGGCTGAACTCTGCCACCTGCATTCTGTGCTGTAAGCACAATTACGGTCGTCTTTGTCACCTTCTCCACAAGCACACTGTGGCTACTCAAGGCAGCATCCCCACATAGACATTCAGACACTAGCTGGAATACATTTTCTGGCACAGAGGAAAACAATTGTTAAATTTGGTAGAGGATCTCTTTGAAAGTTTCCAGTTAGATTCCCAAGACACAGCTGAAAGCCCAAGAAAACTGTAGACAAAAAGCCTGGTTCGATCTCTCCCCTTACAACCTACGTGTCTTGGAGTTTTAAATCCTAGCCTCAGTTTTCCTGCTGTAAAGTGCAAATCAGAATCTTTGCTTCACAGACCTTGAGAGGATTCATAGGAAATCTGTGTCAAGGTGCCAGAGAGATTCAGTGGAAACATAAGATGACAGTTGTGTTAGAGAGGGGAAAGATTTGTTCATGAAGGTTACATGGCAGATCTAGGACTCTGTTCTACTAGGAGGATTGCCTCCTGGGGGCCTGGATATCATCTTTGTTATTTAGGGATTTTTTTATTGAGTACTTATTGATTTATATAAATAATTTGCTCATGAAAGAGCATATGTTCTTTTAGAACAACATGTCTAAGAGTCAACAGAAATGAGGAAAATCTATTTTCATGCTAAAATTCACTTCATGATGAATTTGATTTTTAAAAATTTTTTTGGATGATTAATTTGTTTTTAATGTGGGATTTTTTTTCTTTTATTTTCACATGACTTTGTAGTAAGAGCAGTTGCACAGGCTCATCAAAAATAGAAGCTGCCTGGCGAAGTAGGATGTTCAGTGTAAATATTTAGTGCTGGGGGCTGGCAGCTTTTAAATTTGCATCTTGATCTAAATGTATCTGCTGATTTCCCATCTGCTAATATTTTCCCATCTGCTAAATACCTGCTACCAAGGGAAGAGGACGTCTTTTGTCATTCTGCCCCTGCTTGACCTCCATGTCCCCTCCACCTGAAGTTGAAAACAGCACCAGTGTGTTCGCAAGCACACACAGACACCCACTGACTGCAAGGCAACTGTGACAGACAGAGGGCATGACTATAGATACCTGGTCGACCCGGGGACCTGCCTCCCCTTAAACTCCAGCTCAGTGTCCTGCTGCCATGGAGCTGAAGCTGTCCTGGGACCTACGACCAGCACTACAGAAGAGTGCTGTCCTATACACTCATAGCAAACAAAACAGCTCCACAGGCTAAGATACTGCCCCAGCTCAGAGCATGCAGGCCATGGATCAGGAGGATGAAAGGCATCCAGGAGCAACAGCTGTGGCTGGCAGGAGCCTGTAGGGAGACCAGGCCTAGCTCAGCCTCTGCATCATCCACTGAACACTTTCTGCTCAGAGGAGTCTTTTGCTTTGGTTGCCAGGAAAAGACTGGAGCCTTCTCTCAGGGGCCCCTCTTACATATCAAAACTAGAGGTTCTATGGAACATCATGCGGGTGCGAGCCACTGAGCGTGGTGCGTGTTCCAGCTGGAACATGGGCTGTCCTCTGAGTGTCACACTCACAAGGGCGAGCTACCTCTTCCTCGCTATTAAACCCCAAGAAGAGCTCACCAGCACCGCAGAGTTCTCCTCAGAGCGAACATGGCTCTCACGCTGCCCTGTGTTCCTTGTGGGAATGCTGCTCTCCAGTGTCCTGCAGGATGAGCCTGCTGACAGAGCCCGGAACAAAGGACGGAATGGACCCAACGAGCATGCATGACATGTCACGCCTAAAATCAAGGCTGTCCCCCGAGAAGGCGACCACGTAGACACTTGATTGATGGTGGCAAATAATTATTCGCGGTGTTGCTGTGAGCCTGCCTTCGTAGAAAGCCAGAGATGAATAAAATATATGAGAGCACATCAAAATATAGTGCAAGGACAACATATACAAACAGTACATTAAGCATTATGGAAGACAATAAAGAGAGCTGGAAAAGCAGATCTGAGTTAGCAGCTGGGTTCCGAGTCCGCATGCATGCGGGCTAACGGCAAGCGGCCCAAGGACTGTTCCTGCAGCCCTTCAGTCCTGGGAATATTTCATTAGTTGGAAAATGTGAGCAGATTCGTTTCCACTGGCTCCTCCTTTTAAAGAACATATTCCCGGGACCCAGCACAGCCGTGGCGCTCCTGCCACCAGGCCTGGTTTCCCTCTGTGCAGAGTGCAGTGTCAACAGAAATGCTACAGTGACATTTCTCTCTCTCTCAATTACTTGTAGGTTTCTCGCTGCCCATATAAAATACATATTGTGCTCCAGTGAGATCCACTGTACTGAGGTCAGCGGAAACTCATTGTCCTTTTGCTTCAGAACAAGACAATACTGACATCTGTAAGATTTACTGTAAATAATCCAAGTGGTATAGGTACAGAGCAAGAAGGGCCAGGGGAGGGAAAGAAAGACGGGACAAAAGGGGGCCAGAAACAGGTGGGGAGGGGAAGGAGGGAGGAGAACAATGGTGAGGAATTTACTACTAAATTTGGAGGCTGAGAGCCAGCCAAGGGAAGGCATCACTCAGCGGTTTGTGTCCTTGAAGGGGCTAGGATTCGGCAAATCTACAAGACAGCACCGAGCCTATAGGCAGACTCTGGGCAGGTTTTGCCCCTGGTGCAGGATGATCCTGGGAAGAATCACACCAGAGGGACGCGGGGGAGCTCCCTGGGCCTGGTTCCCCAGCAGAACCACACACAGAATTTGGGCTCGTGGTCTCGAATTCTAATTGGATGGCAGAAGTCTATGATTCTGATTAAGTGCGACGGAGTCATTTACTTGACAGTTGCAATCAATAAGCTAAAATAGGGTTGGGGTGGGGGGTCACCCTGCACAAAGATCTGAGGAGCAGAGCGGCCTGGTGGGCGTTGGTGTTATCCAGGCGGCTGGCCTTTTAAGTCAGCCTGTGAGAAAATCAAAAGTGTGTTTGACAACTAGTCAGGGAGAAGCTCTTCTCCAAAGGAGAGATTTTTCATGGAAAAGAAAATTTGGTGACAGGCAGGGGACTGTGCCTCGGATGACAAATGAGGGTGAAAAATTCTAATGGAGGCTCCCAGAACTCCCACTCACTTTTTCTCCATTTGTGTGGTAGGCAGAGCCAGAATCCATGTTTGTGCGCACACGCGTGCCTCAGGATAGGGCTTGTGTATGTACACACGCGTGTACACGTGAGCGGGAGAGCTAGCAGGTCCATGGATGCCTGTGTCTCTATGTGTGTAAGAGACAGTGTAAGGACTTGCGCATGTGCACACACGTGTAGGGGGGGCGCAGAGCACGTGTACAGATCTGAGTGTGCCGGTGTGAGGGGCAGGACAGGCTGAGCTCCTGTCCGTGTGTCCAAGTCTGTCCCAACCCAGGCTTTTGGGGAGCACTGTTTGAGGACACTGCCTCTGCCCTGCCCAGGCCTGCAACTTTCCTAAGGTGTCAGACAAATGCTGATTCTGAAGCTCGCCCAGCAATGAATTCTTTCCCACTCAGGACTCTTTACCCTTAAAGACAAAATTCCCTTCGCCTGTACCTTTTCCCTTCGGCCATATCCAGAAAAGTGAGCATGTGATTCCAATTTGAAATTAAAAGTCATGTCTGAATAACAGAACTGCATTCTCATTTCCTAATACCCTGGTTTTTACTACTTTGCATTCAACTGTGAAAAGTCTTTTAAAACTCGGAACAGCAGTAAAACTTGAATGAATTTTTGACCCATTATTGCATAGCGGGTGCGCCTTCCAAGTTGGAGAGACTGCCAAGTTCTCACCACCTAATATTTCCACTTTAATTGTGCCACTTGAGAAATTTACGTGCCTCAAAATATGGCATGAATCTTACGCTTATTGCAGTATCATTAGCAGCAACATTTAAGCAACATCTGTGTGCTATAGAACTAATTGAAGTAGCAGAAGTGGCAGCTGTAAATCCACAGGAAGATGGCAGTTTGTACCCAGCACTGCTGAGTTAGCTACTAACTGTCAGCCTGTTCCCGCAATCTGCTCTCGAGTACCACGGTACAGGCACACAATGTCCAAAAAAATACAGCGAGAAGGCTAATGATCCTATTAACCACTTTGCTGCACCAATTTGGCTGTTTTTCCAGTTTCCTTGTTGAATTTCATTATAAATTTCACCATTCCTGTAAAAAGTCCAGTGTGAGATGTGTGTGTGTGTGTGTCTGACTTTAAATTACTTACCTGAGCTGAGAAATGCTCTTCTGGCCAGACCAAACCAAGAATTGATTTTTTGTTATTTAATAATTCCACCCACTGTACTCCTCCTTCACATTGCTTAAAAATTTTCAGCACACACATTTATGCCAAAAAAAAAAAAAAAGAGAGAGAGAGACAACTTTTAAATATCTTGTGATGTTGATATTTAAAGCAATGGCATTTCCTTCCCACAGACCTAACATTTTCAATAATCAATACAAGATGGCAGCCATAATTTATTACTGGTTGGGTGTGGAGGAAGTGGGTAGCGGCTGCTGAGGCAGAAATGTGGTTGGGTTGCTTGAGGGCCTGGAGGCCTCGCCAGTGACCAGGTTTGTGAATCACAGCCATGTACTGGTACAGACCCAGAAGGCACTGATGGTTGCTCTTTCTTGAATATGAAGAAAAATGGCACAGATTCTCCACACAGGAGCAAGCTAAGTTGGGCGTGAGGAATGATCGCGATTCACAGGGCCTCTTCTTGTGGGGAAGAGAAGGCTTTGAAGCCTTCACATTTATCTGGAATATTTCCTCCAATGGAGCGCAACTGGAAAAAATATTTGACATCTCCTGTGAAAGCCGGCTCCGTTCTGCTTTTAACTCTGCTCCTGGTTGTTTTTTGTCTTGGCGGGGATGGATGCCTCTCCCTCAGTGCCTGGCCCATCGACAAGGATGTAACTGGTATCTTTCGAAGCACTCGAGAGTGCTGGAAATACACAAAAGAAGACTTCCTTCAATATACGATGACTGGTGTGTTTGCCAACAGCTCGACTTCATTAGAAAATTGGCACGTCCACCCAGCTGCCATGTGACACGCCGTTAACTGTGGACATTTGTTGTCTTAATGCTCAAGTACTCAGGGACTCAACTGATAAGGGAAAAACTGTTTGGAATTTACTGAACCCCACGCTTAGGGTGGCACGCCACCTCATGGTATTGAAAATCAATAGCCGTGTGACCGCGCGGAGGTCGGAGGTCTCCGGAATTAACTTCCTAGTACTACATTACGATCCCTTGTTTCTTGGTTTATTTTCCAACAATAATACATTTTAAGGGGGTCTGGTTAAAAACCACCTATGAAACACACAGTGAAATAACAGAATTGCTGGCAAACGGCGGCTGATTTCTCCCGCCAGCACAGAGAACGTCAGGATGAAAGGTTGCTGAAAGCGCCACTGGTCTGCGATTCAGCTTCTTTCTTTCTTTCTTTCTTTCTTTCTTTCTTTCTTTCTTTCTTTCTTTCTTTCTTTTTTTCTTTCTTTCTCTTTCTTTGCTTTCTTTCTTTTTTGATGGTGGTATCTTAATCTCGATGTTCAAAGTAAAAGCTTGTTTGGAACTTGTTCATTTCTGGATAGTTCAAAATAAAGCTCAAGACAACGCAGCCAATCAAGGCATGGGCACTTCCGCTGCCCTAGGATATCGTAGCCACAGCCCGGAGCAGCGTAGACATCGCGGGGAAGAGGCTCCTGGTGTTTTCGTTTCCATTGAAAAGAAATCCCTGTGCCTCAGTATGTAGCGTCACTTTCTTGGGATGTAACTTCGGAAGTTATCTAGCTATCGTTTCATCCCTAGGCTAAAAAATTACTTAGGTGCCTAGTAACACACCTGGGCTATACGTACTGACAGCTGGCATACTAAAAATGAAGTCAAGATGTCAAAAATGCGCAATGCATTATTTATTTATTTATTTATTTATTTATTTTCCTGGTATTGGGGATCAAACTCGGGACCTTGTGCTTGCCAGGCAGGCCATTATACCACTCACTGGGCTATCTCCCTGGCCCTGTAATATGTTTTAAAACAAAAACCACTGACAACAAATTTTTCGTAAAAAAAAAAAAAAAAATCCCTTAAATTTGCTGAAAAAGATTAGTTTTCAGTGACACCGTTTTCTGTTTATACAAACCTTAGTATGTAACACTTGCCTTACTAGAGGGAGCTAGATGACCGCGGCGTCCCCAGCCAAACAGAGAGATTCCTCTTTTTAAACTGATGAATTTGAAGTTTGGACCTCGCAAAGACAAGCCTTTGGCAAAGAGGTAGTATTTCAGCAATGAGACAATCACAGACCCTCTTTCCGACTCCAGCGGGCACCAGCAGTCGTGCGGCAGCTGACGCCCACAGACAGCTTCTCCATTCCACAAGACTCCAGTGCTTGAAAGGGTCTTCACTGTCGTTGCTAGCCGTGTGTGAGTTTTAGACGCCACGTACCAGGCACTTAGAAAAACCAATTCACTGGCACAGGAATCATCAAAATACAAACATGTTTCACTCCGTGATAGTCAGAAAACACCCACAGTTGTGAATACCATCCCCAGTCTCGGCAGAAGTCATTAAGTATTAGGAAGGTGTAATTATAGTGACAGGTATAAATTTTCCAAATTTCCAATTTTGTTCAAAGATACACATTTCTTTTTTTTATTAGAAACACTGTCAGTTATTCTCTTTAAAGGGCCTGGCTCACTGCAGTTTTGAGAAAATATCCACAAATACAAGTTGCAACAACCACTATGGTCTTCCGGTGTTGAAGCTGCTGAAGTCTCTGGCTGTCTGGACTGGTTGCGAACTCACGCCGAGTAGCGCTGTCCCCCACTTCTGTTCCTCCAAGGGCTCTCCCTGAAAATCCTGCCCCTCACCAAACATCTCCCAAGTTCTTGGGAATGGGTGATCTTTCCACCCAGGTCAGCTGCGTTAGGTCCTGCTTCAGCGCAGGTGCTACTCCGATTCAGGGTCAAGACTGCTCCCCGAGAGCCAACTCTTGAACATTGGGGACCACAGTGCCAAAGCCCTCAGGAAGTAGGGTTGAGCTTACTCTGGCTACCCAAAGAGCCATCTGGTCCTGTAGGAGAAGAAGCGAGTGGCCAGGGGCGGCCGTCACGGAACACAGCAGAGAGCAACCCAGCTGACCCTGGGGTGGCTACAAAGTCCCTCAGTAAGGCCGCCGGCTCCTCCCACATCGGTCAGGCTACTGCTCTGCCTCTTGCTTGTGGCTGTCTTCCGGCTCCTGGCGCTTCCTGGGTCTAGACGGGGGACATCCCAGATGCTGCTGCAGCCTGAATCCCTGGCTGGCTGAAGAGTTTGCGGTGTGCTTTCCAGGCTTCTGGGCCAGGAAAAGCCCCTCCCACAGAAGCAGCTCAAGGTGGTCGAGGTGACCCATGCCAAGAGTCACCTACCATCCACAGCAGCTAACTGGCAAGAGGCACAGATCTGTCCTCAGCAAAGCCCTTAAGGACCAGTTTGAGTTTTTCCCAGGTGTGGAATTTTTGATATAAAGAAGCAAATATGCATATTATGTTGTGACATGAGGCCAGTGCAGCTCAACATCTGAAGCAGTGTCCTGCCCCTCCATTCCCTGCCTGTGCCCCCGATGATCAGCTCACACTCTTATCATCTCCTTACCCTTTAAAACTTTTATCACATATATGTGTGTGTGCACTGTGGGCATTCACTGATTTATTTAAAGTGATTACACAGCCCTTCAGGCTTGCTCATGAGAATTACAAAATGAATTTAATGCCGTACACAATCTCCTGCAGGTTATGGTGTCTACTTGCCATATTTTCTCAGCTTCAGTCAAGGGTAGCACACAGCCCTAGTTATTCATTTTCACTACTGTATGGTATTTGATCATGTGAAGATGACATTGTACAATCATTCTTTTTTCACCAGAAGGACATGTGACTTGGTGACCACCACCTTTGCTCTCACAAATGGCCATGCTGTGACTGACTCCCCTCTGACCTGGATTCTGTATACACAGCCAGTTTTCTCAGGGCAATGTGCTCAGGAGAGAAGTGGCTAGCTCTGAGGATGTACACGTTTAGTACTGCAGGACAACACTAAGAGACAGTCCAGTCATTAGCCTCACGGACCAAGGTTCCTTTTCAGTCCTTTCTTTTTCTCTTCTTGGGTCATTGCATAATTGGTTCTAAGTATACATGGACATTTATGAGTAAGTCTAGACTTGACTTTAGAATTGGCCAGGCAGGCCAATTCTTGCCCAGCAGATCAGTCCAGATCTGAGAAGGCCTTCCATCAAGTCTAGACTTCTTGATACAAAAAACAAGTGATTCAGGGAGAAGCACTTGATACTTCTTGTGGGGAGGAAGCCAACATCAGATAGGGTGTTAAGAAGATTAGACATGTGGTCTGTGTCAGTTCTGTTAGTATTGTTTGGTAAAACCCTTGCAGAATAAGCCAGTGAGAGAGATGTCTCCATGGTATGGATGCAGGGACTGTAACTGGAAGCAGCATGACTGGACAGCCTGGCAGCCGGTCTGCAGGAAGCGCCCACACCCTCTGTATAGCATGGAGAAGACAGCTTTAAAACAAAAAGCACACGAAGGCTCCTGGGTGCTGGATGCTACCTGAGTGGTCTCTCTGGGGGGATGAGTGACAGAACACTGGACACTTCCTTCCTTTCTGGATTTTTACTAAATGACTAAATGTTTTTACCAAATGAATAATTTAAAAATGGCCTTCAGAAATGTCCTGTTACCCTTGGTCTGTATGGACCATTTTCCTGCAGACTTGGGTTTGAGTGCGTGGCCCCCAGTGCGTGGCTTGAGCTTTGCCTCCCCGAAGCATGGACGTGTCCTGCTGATAGTGGCCACTCAGCTCTCTCAGACGCCCCCTGGCTGGGCATCACCAGCAGAATTTCTGGCCACCGCCTGGCTTGCACTCACCTCTGGCCCCAGAGGTGGCTCTACTAGCTGGCTGCTGGGTTTCCAGTGTGAGAAGAGCTTCCCAGGGAGTTCTTCACATAATCATCATCTTGATCTTAAATGTAAATATTGTCACCGTGGTTTAAAGAGAGATTAATGGCTTGCTGACAGCTCCATACGTTCCAAGAAAGTAATGCCCCAAAGAACATAAACTAGTCTCTCTTTTTATAACAGTGCCAGAGCAAAAGTTGGTTGATGCACTACTAGGACTGGGGAATAGCAAAGTCCGAGTCTCAGGGTGGGTTACCTTCTGAGAAGCGTACCTGCTAGGAAGGTCTGGACACCCTGCCGCCACTCCTTCCCAGCTCAGGCAGGCGCTCACCCGCTGAGCGGCATCCTGTACTTCTCCTTTTGTGAGAAGCTTCCCCTACCCTACCCTACACTAAGTGCCTACTTATTTCTCCTTACCTCCTAGGGAAACACAAGGTTCTAGTTGCTCTATTTCAGAGAAGTGGAAATCATGGCTGGAATGGGTCTGTGGAGCCGTGGTCAGCCAGGTAAGCTCGACTGAGGGCCCATCTCTTCTGACCTCTTCCTTCCCCAGCCCTGAGTAGTGGGGGCTGCTGAGGGCCCCATGGTGCAGAGTCCTTCCTTATCATCTCAACAGGCTCAGAGCGCACTCTGCTCTGCCCTGGTGTCTTAAGTCACCTCTACCAGCAAGGTGCCGAGACAGCAAGGGGTGGGCCTCAGCCAAGTCCCACATCCTGTCCCTGAAATGCCAGCCCCAGGGCTGCATGACAACTGTCTCATTTCTGCCACTGCCCAAAGAAACTGCACCCACCTCTCCTTGGTGCAGCCAGGCCTGCCACTCTATCAGGAATACGCTGCAAGTGTCAATACCAGGAGGACTGGGCAATTAGATCCCACATCTGAATTTCTTATATTTTCAAAGTGTTCTACACTAATTAGTTAGTTCTGTTAGCTCTAAGGATTAGTAGCTACTCTAACAAGACATACGACATTAAGTGACTTACCTAATTATGTAAAACACAAGGACGTGAGAGGAGAAGGCAAGCTTCCCTAGAGCAGGGCGCAGGCCTGTGCAGCCCGCTATGGCGCCTAGCTGGCTTCTGTTCTTCTGGGTCCTGCAGTGGATGGGGGGCCCAACACTAGGGAGGGCTAGGAGAGTATGCGTACCTGGGGGCCCCCATTCTTCCCTGTTGTTAGGATCACCGGCATTCTCGTAAGTATCTCAGCACCATAGCCAGCTGGGCACAGACCCTGCTCCAGCGCATGAGCTAGAAGAGCTAGAAGAGCTCCCAGCACATGTAGTCAGAGTTGCTTGCAGAGCATCCCCTCCCCAGTGGGACACAGGGCTGACAACTGCCACAAGCTGTCTTCTCATTGGCTGTCAGCTAAGACTTCACCAAGAACTGTTGAGCTCTCACTGCAATGGTCTGGTCCCATCATCTCCTGATCATCCGTGTGCCCCCTCTGATCTTCCTCTTTTCATTTTTAGTTCTAAAATTAATTTTAATGAAAGAAACAGCAATGAGACACTTTCAAAACAGGTGAGTAGGACAGTTACAATAATTAATACATGGCATATTGTTGTCTCCGTAGTTTAGAGTACAAGATGCAGACATGGTATCTTGTCTAAACCCTCTGACCTTTCTGAAGACCTCAGCCACTCTGTCTACTTAAAATATCCCCTGCCCTGACCAGCTCCAACAAGTACAGTTCAATTCTCACCTCCTCTAAGAAGTCCCTCTTGACTTTGTATTTCACTTCTCTGCCCTCCTCTGTCCCTACTTGGAGACTTCAAAACCCAGAATTGACACTGATTTACATTGCCATTCCACAGCCCTTCTCGTTACAGTCCATGGCCTTCCCCGTCTCATGCCTCCACTAGGCTGTTCTCGTGTGGAGGGGAAGGCTTGGAAAGGCAAGTTTCACCTTCTCCTGGTTTTTATAGAGCATCAGGAGCCTCTCTCAGGCACAGATGTTGTGTTTGTATGACTTCAAACATATTTCTGTTGCAAAACTTAAGAGTATACAGGTAAGCACAAAACTAGTCACAATTTTCTAATGCAGCACCTTGCTCTAGAGATGGCCTTTCTAAAAACTAACACAACATAGGCATGCATTTTTTGTTTGTTTGTTTGCAGAACCAGGGATTGAACTCAGGCCCTTGCGCTCACCAGGCAAGCACTTATTCTTCTGAGCTATCTCCCCCTGTCCCATCACGTGTGTTTTTAAAACAGACTCATGGATCCTATTTTCAAATCAGTGACACCTATTTTCTTTCTCAGAAAAGTCACCCAACACTGGAATGTAACACAGCACACACAGGTGTGTGTACACACGCATATGCCAAAGCAGTTCTCTCTGGCTCTTCCTGCTAAGATGTCTCCATACAAAAGTTTAGATGAGTTCTCACATACAGTTTTACAGGCAAGGCACAACTAAAATTTTTGTCAATGTTGACCATATTGGTGTTATAGTACCTGCCTTTGGTAGTGAGCAGTGAGTCCCGACTACCTTCCCATGTCAGCAGTGTCTGTCCATTTCTCCTTTAGCCAAGCTGTGCTACACTGCATGGATGTCTGGGATGCACTCAGGCCCGCATCCATAGGACACATATGCCGCTTCCCATTTGTCACCACCAGAGTAAGTGGTGCCATGGATATTCCTGTAACTGCAGCCTTTTATACTCATGCAAGTACCTCTGTAGGAATAGTCCAGAAAGTGGAATTGTTTGGGCAAGTGGCACAGGCATTTGACATTTTACTGTCTAACTGCCCTATCAAAACATGCCAATGGCTGGGGATATAGCTCAGAGCCGTAAGCACCTGCCTGGCAAGTGCAAGGTCCTAAGTTCAATCCCTGGTACTGCAAAACCAACCAACCAACCAATCAACCAACATGTCAATATTCCCACCAGTGCTACAGACAAAGAATTAAAAGTTGTTTGCATTTTCAAGCAAGAATACTATAAAATGCTGCCTATCTTAACTTGAAATGTTGTGATCGCTTCTGAGGAGGGATCTCTTAGATGGGATCACTTCAGGTGGGTACAGTAATCACTGTCAGTTTCACTTGTGCTTCTCCTGTGCTCTTTCCAGAGCTTTCTTGTAGCTGCTTTACACGGGACGTGCCTTCTTCCGTATGAGCGACCTGGCCATGGCTTTTGCTTGTCTTCTGCGTAGCTTGTCCTTTTATTGTTTTGCAGCAGCTTTGCCTATATGACAGGTGCTGTGCCTGTGTTTTAGATATTGCCGGGCTTCATCCCAGGGTATCGCTTGGCCTTTGTTTCTAATGCTCTGTGAGGTCAAACAAGTCCATTTTTTCTTCCAGGGCTCCTGAGCTCTTGTCCTGAGAAGCCTATATCTCCTCAGCAGAGCTGCATTTTCCCTATATTTTCATCTCATACAATAATAAAAGTCAAAAAAAAGACTCCTAGATCCGTGAAATTGTGTTTTTTTTTCTTTTCAAATAGCTTGGTTGGTTGCCCCGACGCCATTAGATAGTCTGTTTCACCCCTGAACCGAATGCCCTATTTATCATGTTCTAAATTTCCACATAAAGGTGGCCACTTCTGAGCATGCCACTGGGCTCCGTGGATTACTTGTTGGTGTCTATATCAACCCCACATTGCTTTATTTACAATGACTTTTTTAAATGTATCAGTTAATTAGGTTCTTAATAAGAAATTTAGAACACTAATTTAAGAGGACAAATTCCATTTGTCAAAGCAAAAATGGATTGCAGGTAGCCTGGAGCTGAAGAACAGCTTTGATTTTTGCTAAAATCTGTGAGTCCACTGCTTTCTGATCTGCCTTGCACTGCTTTGAAATCTGGTATCTCTCTTTCTTGGTGTTGAAGATCTTGCCTGCCTGGTGTCTGGGTTTCCACAGCTTCTCCTTCTTGAAGTAAGCATCAGTGAGGTGTTTGGGATTTTCACTTTGCTGCTATCAGTTTTTGTAGAGGTGGCAATGACAAATTTCTGGTGTGTTCTTCATAGAGGAACATGACTAAGGCTAAGAGGCCCAGTCACAAGTAGCAAGCCACTGGCTAACTGCTTCAGGAAGACCACTCTCTTGCCTCTGTGATGCCTTGTGAAGATTATCAAGATGGTTCCAGAAGTGATACTAGCTTGAAATTTCCTCACATGCTGGCTCAAGGGTTTCTTACCATGGCTCAAGAGCTTTCGAGACACATCTTCAGTAGGGTAGTATCTAGGCATTTTTCAAAGCTTAACCACCCAGGAACCTTCATTCTTGTCCCCACTGACTGGTTTTGTGATCATAGCAAGAACTTTCTCCTTTTTCTTCTCAACCATTGATTTAGTAGCCATGTACTTTCTCTTGTACAAGGCCTTTCTGGAATACATAGCAGATTGGGAGTATCTAACAATTCCTCTAACCAGGACAGGATTTTGGCTGCAGTGGGGCTGCCCTTTCCTGGACTTTTTTTTTTTTTTTCTTTTTTTTTTGCCTTCTTTGCCTTATCCTTTTTACCAGTATCACTGGCAGAAGTCTTCTTGTCTTTGGGTTTCTTCTCTTTAGTGTCTGGCTTCTCAGTTTTTTCACCTGCCATCTTACAAGATGAGAAAGAGAACTCAGCTTTATTTATAGTGACTTTAACATTCATTTTATGTCATTATATTAAAAAGATACCTAGTTGGTTAGAGTAGACATGTCACCTATGATAGCCACAAAACTAGGCTAGGTTGGTGGGACTCACTTCTGTAGACATGATTAAAAATCTAACTCATAAATGTCATTAGGGGTCACGGTCATAGAATTTGTCAGAATCTTCTGGTGTCCATGGAATGGGCATGTCTCTGCTGACATCACCACCATGAGCCATTTGTGACCCTTTGAGCCTACTCCTGGTGTGCACCACAATCCCACAGACCTACATGTCAACAACTTCCAACCTAGAAAAGAGGAGAACTTGCTTCCTCACCCTTCAGGGACAGCTATGGTTCTTGAGATAGCCAAACTCAAGTTGGAGTGGCGTGTCCTCTTCGGTGTCCTTGTCACTCCTTGTTTCTTAGACAGCCATAGTCACACGGGGCAGCAGCTGCTTGTCCGCAATTGCTGCATGGCTGAAGAGGTCACCAAGTGTTCCGTGGCAAGAGGGGACGTGTCCAACTGTGGAATCTGACTTCTAAGTTACTGACCACCTGAGTGCACAGCACAGGCTGATTAGGCCCTGCCTATGCCAACTCCCTGCAGCCTGGCCAGCAATGGCCTTCCCGTGGCATCCTTGACATTCCTGTGATGCAGAGGTGGAGCCTGCGTGGGCCCTGGGGACAGCATTCCATGAGCTGGCTTAAAACAACAGAGACGTAT
Source organism: Capromys pilorides (assembly GCA_004027915.1). Lineage (NCBI taxonomy): Eukaryota > Metazoa > Chordata > Mammalia > Rodentia > Capromyidae > Capromys > Capromys pilorides. The sequence continues at coordinate 4,359 of PVKN010014016.1, read as the reverse complement.
CTTCTTTCAGTTCTGGAGGCCAGACATCAAGGTGTGAGCAGGACTGTGCTCCTCTCAAAAGCCTATACAATGAGTACAAGCTGGGGTACGAGGAAGCCAGAGGCCCTGTGGAGGAAGTGGAAGTTCTGGGGAGCCCAGAAAGTAGGAGAGGTGAGTCACAGCCAGGAATGTACAGGCTCACAGCACCAAGCAAGCTCAGACCAGCACATGACAAGCTTCTATCCTTTCCTTGTGAAAATCTGTTCATCTACATCTGAGACCAATTTGCTAGAAACTACAGAATACCTGTCACATTGTTTCCTAGCACAGAAGTTGGATGTTTGCATGGAAAAGTACAGACAGCTACATACTTCTTGGTGTTGTAATATTTAGAAGTGTCATTCTGCATCTCCAAGAAGCAGCTTTAAGTAAATGAGTGTTCTCTGCTTGGCACAAGTCCCCAGCCTGGAAACTGAGACAGAGCCGACCGCGTCTCTCCTGCAGGTGAACAGAGCCATAAGTGTGGCTTTCTCAGTGACGCACTCAAGTTCAATGCCAGGCCTGCTGCCTCACATGTACCTCAGCACTTGCATTTCATTCTCATGGGGTGGGGTCTGCCCAGATGTTAGTGTGTGGGGGAATGGGGTCATGTGGCGCCTACAGTCCATACCTTGACTTGCGACCACACGCGTGCCCACTCTGGAGGGCAGAAGGGAGCTGGGCTTTCCCAGGCTGCCCAGCAGGCCTGGGCGCAGCTGCCTCCTTGCTGTGGTAAGCACAGAACGTCAAAGTCTCTGCACTGCAAAGTCGGGCAGGCTAAGGAGAGGGCAAGGGTCTCCCTCATCTTAGGGAGAGATGGATTTAGCAACAGCTGGACTCAACATTGAGGTTTTCTGTGCTATTAACAGGCTTATTTTTGTCATTGGCACGTATTTGCCATGTATAATGATTACGTTCATCATTGGGAACTTGTACCTGTAATACTGTATCATAATTATTTTTTCCTATTCCCCTCCCCTCACTTTTTTGGGTGTTTTGCTTTGTTTTTTGTTTCCCAGGATTGAACTCAGGACCTTGTGCTTGCCAGGCAGGAACTTTATGCCACTGAGCTCTCTTCCTGGCTCCCTCCTCCGCTTTTTTTAAAAAAATGTATTTAGTACATGGTCTACAGGGTCTCACTATATAGATTGGACTCATAGTGATTCTCTTGTTTTCAGCCTCCCAAGCGCTGGGATTACAGGTGCGCGACACCATACCCAGTCTCTTTGCCTATTTTGTTTACATTTCCCCCTTTGGATTCTTTTTTAAAATCCCTTTCCCTTCCTTCCCTTCCCTGTCCTCTCCCTTGCTTTCCTTCCCATTTGAACTTGTTCTCCCTACTTCCTATTAACTATCTTCCTTTTTTTTTTCCTTATTTACCCTTTGGGTCTCTCACACAAGAGAATGCAATATTTAAACATGTGTGTCTGATTTCTTTCACTTAAAATTATAGTCTTGAGATGTATCAGTTGACCTAAGAATTTTGCAGGTTTGTTTTTCTTTATTGCAGAGTATTACTCCATTGTATGTGAGCTATATTTTCTGTGCCCATTTAGCCACTGATGGGCACAGGGGCTGTTTCCAAGACTGAACTGTGATACACAGTGCTGCTGAACATGGGTGTGCATAGGTCACTGCAGTGTGATGCTTTTAACTCTTTTGGGAAGATACCAAGAAGGAGAATAGGTGGGTCAAATGGAACCTCTGGTTTTAATTTTTGGAGGAATCTCCACACTGATTTCTGTAGTGGTTGTACCACTCTACACTGCCACTAACAGTGGAGATTTTCCTCAGAGCCTCACTAGCATTTGCTATTGGTTTTCTTGGTAACAGCCATTCTTTATGGTGTGAGATGGAATCTCAGAATCTCAGTGTGTGTGTGTGTTTTGTATTTTAGGGAAGGGTCTACAAGGTGCTCAGGGTCTCACTACTGGATTGGACTTGTAGGGATCCGCCTGTTTACAGCCTCCCAAGGGCTGGGGTTACTGTGTTCACCACCATACCCAGTCTCCATTGCTGTCACAGGAGTGGAGGTAGGGGCAGGGCTGGCATGACAGGCCTTGGGATTGAACCCTGGGCCCCTGCACCTACTTGCACGCGCTTTAACCCACTGAGGTATTTGGCTGGCTCTTCAGTGTTAATTTGCATTTTTTGAATGACCAGTGATACTGAACACATGAGGAGGGCAGGGACTCATGATGTGGTGAAGGCTGGCCTTGAACTCATAGTGGTCCTTTTGCCTTCACCTCCTGAGTGCTAAGATTACAGCATACACCACCATGGGTGGCTTGATAGTAAATATTTTTTCAAATATTTGTTGTTTTTACTAATTGATCATTTCAAATGCCCATTTTTGGATTGGGTCTTTACATTTTGGAGGTCTGCTCTTTTTGAGTTCTTTATATATTCTAGAGATTAGTCCTTTAGGAGCAGCTAGCAAAAATGTTTTCCCATCTTGAGAGTTATTTCTTTACTCTGATGGTGGTTTCTTTGGTAGTGCAAAAGCCTTTTAATTTGATGTGATGTCAGTTGTTTATTTTTTATAATATTTCCTGTGTGACTGGGGTTTTACTCATAAAGTCTCTACCTCAACCTGTGTCCTCAGGAGTTTTATGCAGGGCTGGTGGGCCTCTGGTGTGCATGCCAGAGCAGGCTGTTTATGTCACTGAGAGCTCTACAAGGTTCACTGTCACTGGTTTTATCTATTCTATCTTGCAGCGCATCAAGTGTTTTTGTTTCAATATTTAGATTTTTGATCCATTTCAGTTTTAGTATATTAACAGACTTAAAATAGCTTTGTATTAAATATAATCTGATCTCATAAAATTATATATACTGTAGTTCCATTAAATTACAGCTGTTTAAACCAATCACTCCCTTCAGCTGTAGACCTCTAGGCTGATTATGCTGCTTCCTATTGCCTCCTGGGGGCCAACAAGCGCTGGGTAGACACCTGCCAGGGACATGCCTGTGGTGACTTCTAGCTGCAGGTGCGAATATCCATCAGCAAAGCTCTTGTCCAGGTGGCCCATGGCTGGCACATGGGCTGGGCCTCCAGTTCTGAGAACAGCAGCAGAATTAAGACTGGATCTTTGAGGTAGATGTCATGTCTCCCACAGGTGAAAGCTTCATGTGTATCAGACTGAACAAGGGAGAGTAGGACGAAATACTTCTAACCTTGTCAGACACAACGAGGACCCCACTGCCTAAAACTTAGGTTTTCTTCATGGCTTCTGACACCAGGTGGCTTTGGGCATAGCAGAACCCTTTTCACTTTCCAGAGGAGCCCTTCCACCGGCCCAGGCCTGAGGTGTTTGCAAAAGACAGGCATCGTTTTCTTCACCTTCTCAACTTCAGAGGACCAAGCTCCTGAGGACGTGTGAGGGGAAACCTATACAAACGGTGCCATTAGATCATGTGTGACCTCGCATACTGTCCTCAGGCCAGCAGTGGAGCACTGGGCCAGTACTGACTGGCCAGAGCGTTACGTACCATTCACCTGCACCCCAAGCCACTACCAGAAATAAGCTATTAGAGGAAACGAAGCTGGGCAGTGGTGTCTGAATTCTGTCCCAAACACATGCCATCACTGTGAAATTTCTAATAGAAGCAATGGCAGTAATAACAGCAGGAACAACGAGGAAGAACATGCAGGAAGCTTTATTAAGAACCAGGTCTCCTGTTTCCTGAGTTTTTCTGCAGGTGTACATGGTCTCCGCATTTTCTCTGTACCACGTGGTGACTATGTGGTGCCCAGTTGCTGGTGTCCATCTCTGAAAACCCTGGGAAGCCCTGGCAATGGAGGGCACTGGCGCTGGGGAGAAAGTGTGGAGAGCACAGTGGCAAAAGGAGCCAGGCACAGCCACCAGGAGATGCAACTAAGAGGCGCCCACATGTCGCCCACCTGCACACCGCGGCCCTGTGTCAGCAATGCTGAGCAGAGCAAACCTTTCTCCAGGGGCTTCCACAGCTCCATGGCAAGAGCTGTGCACGCTGCAGGTCTTCTGATTACAAAAACCCTGAGAAAAAAAGAGGCCTCTGCCAGAAGCACTTGAGCTGAGGACACACTGCCAAGGCCCAGACAGTGCTTTCCTCTTGCCAGGCTGGACATCGGCTTGAATACATGCTTTGCGACGGTGTCCCTACACAGCTGTGAGCCTCAGGAGCACACGTCCCCAGCCCTGAACACTGCTAGAGCCCTGGATGGCTGATTACTTGCAAGGCAATCGCTTCGAAGATGGGCCACTCCGCACACTCCCGACCTTCCCGATACACGAACACGCACCTGTCTCTCTGCTCTTCAAATGGAGAGCTTGTGTGTTGGAGGAACACAAGAGCCGC